>JASAMX010017451.1:0-12132 GCA_030248175.1 Microlaimidae sp. YZB2_3
TCCGATAAAATGTTTGACAGTTGATTGTTTCGAACGACGCGGACTTCACTAAACTTTATTTCAGAAAGAAAATTATACCGAAGTAGATTTTTGTTGCTTGTTGTAAATGTTTTTCCAACAGAAACTTTGTTCCGCCAGGTGTTTTTATTATGAACGTTACCTAGTTCAAATGTTAGCCTCCCCAATTTCCCAGCCCACTGAAATTTTTAACAATTGAAAATATTAAGTTTATAATTTTTCAACTGATATTTCAATAATAAAAAATTAAAAGAAGCTGTTTTAAATAATTATAATATATTAAAAAACCGTAAATTTTTCGTTTTCCAAAAATAACGAGATGGTCCTAATTCTCCTGCCTTTTTACAACTATTGCTGAAAAAATTGATGTAAAATTAAAAGCAGCCGTATTAATACTGTGAATTTTTGTTATAAATTTTAGTATATTTTGTACTTTTAATGAAAACCATTAAGGGATAAATGAAGCATTGTTTTTAAGACTTATTTATAGATCATGGTTTTAAATTAAATGTAGCCATTCACGATATAGCACCTATTTTTTTCAAAATTATTAATAATATACCATCTATTTTTTCTTTATTACCAGCTTTTTTTCCTAACAAAATCTAGAAAGTAAAAACTGGAAGTCCAAGCCCACTTGTTAAAAAAAGAACAAAATTTAGGCCTAAACTAAAACATTAATCATTCATAAAAAGTTAAAGTTTTTTACATTTGTTAGTATAATGTTATTCAAATAATGATAAAAATTTTGTTTTATTTTCTTTGGGAAATCTTTTTACAAACAATGGGAATCTCCCCTCCCCTTTCAATAATAACTTCTTTACAATTCAAGTAGAAACATCGGTGCTAGGTTGTAAGTAGAAAATGAAAAATTGAAATACTTAGAGTATTCAGCGGTTTAATTTGCCGACTTTTATTCCGTCCGTCAGAATAGTAGAGTAGGTAACAAAATGGAGTGAGAGCTAAACAAACATATTTAAACAAGCAATTTTTTGTCCAAGTGCCTAGTCATTTTTTGAAAGCGAAGTCGTATTGTTCTGAAAGGGCGGCTCAAAGTTTCTGCGGAGGTGGCTAATGTGACCGACTTCTTAGCTTCTCCCCGGCAATCAAAAACTCAGCTGTCACGCACGGGTTTCATTCTCCGCTTTCCACTTGGATATCCGACTTAAGGCTAACACACCAGTTCCTTTTGTACAATTTGAAAAGATTGGTGTTTTTTCCACGAGCATTTAAATGAAGAGATTATTGTAATCTAATTATTTGCTTTTTTGTTTGTTTTGTCTTTTGTTCGGCTTAAAAAACGTATAAAATATCTCAATATTTTTTGTTATCTGAAAAGGATAATGTTTAAACCAGCTCGAAGATATAGGAAAAAGGTTGGTAGTGATTGACACTTTTTGGGCTCATTTATTTAAATTACACTTTATATAATAATATTATTTTTGTCCTTATAAAAATATAACATATTTTTAATATATAAATATATTTTTAAATAATCATATTTTGAAGCTTTTTGACATATACTGTAGCCAAAAGAAAGTTAAATCTGTAAAACAACTTTAAACCAAAAAAGTTAGCAATTATTTTTTTAATTATATATCTAATATTTTCTAAGCACAAAAATACAAAAAAAAATTTTTGAGCACTTTTGTAACAATTTCTACGTGTCAATCATTACCAGCAGAGCGAAAAACGCAACGAGATTCGTCCTCCTTCTCCGGAAATCGATTATTATTCAGAAGGGGAGAACGAGTACGAATCCATCGATCAGCTCTGTTATTACGACGGGACAATGATACCTAGTACATTTCCGCGAAGCGCCCAGCTTAAAACTTCCAAAGTTAGTTTTCGAGAAGTTTCTAAATCGTCCGCCAATCGTGAGCCTGAAGTAGAAACGGCCCCACCAGTGCCTCCTCGACGAAAATCGATTCTAAATCCCGCAGCTACTTATAATCCGACACCACTTCCGCAACAAATTCCTATCAAGTCTATTCTTGTTACTAAATCGTCCAGCGTCGACAACATCAGACCTTCGTCCAGCTCACAGAGCAATCCGCAGTGGAGGCATTCCAAACGGGGGATATTACGCAATAAAAATAACCACACCCCACCCCTTCACTCCGTTGAGCCGCAGTCAATGGCACCGGAATATTTCAGTTTCGACAGTATTAAATCAATTTTTACCAAGCGCCGAAATGGACAAAAAGGCTCCCTTTTTCAGCAGCATAATAACGGTGGCAGTCTTCGCAAGAAGAATTCAAACTCGATTAGTTTTAGCAAACCACCACCGCCTTTGTTTCATGTCAACTCGATATCGGATTCAGAAAAAGCGGATCCAAATTCGGTAAAATTGAAAACATTAAATGGGGATTTAGATTGGAACAAGAACATAAATCTTGCAAGCACGTCAATGACATCTAATGAAGACAACAAAACCTTTGGACCGTTGAGTTATGTTAAAATCAAACAACCACCTCCACCTCCCCCACCGCCTAAGATGCGCAACATAAACTGTTCAAAACCGTTCTCTGATAGACCCGTTTCAGACAGCATTCTATTTACCAAACTACTTTCTCAACCGCTATCTGTAAATGAAACAGAACATTGCATTTCTCCTTCAACATCTGCGTCCCATATCACGTCGCCCAAAACGGATAAACCAAAAACACCGCCGAAAGTTCCGCCGCGACCAAAATTCAACTCACCTCTAACAAAATCCGTTAGCTTGGAACTTTGTGAGCAGCGAAATTTAAATAAATTAAAATCTTGTCCTAAAAACCAGCAAGCTGAAAGTGACATTGTTGTAAAAAATAATTCCAGCGGCTTTGATGAAAACCGATTTATAACGCTATATTCACAAAAAGACTCAAGTATATTGCCGATGAATTGTAACACTAAAGCAAAAAACCAAACAAAAATTTATTTTGAAAATAATATTAAGGACACTGCTAAGCCCAACTTTTCTTTCAAGAAAGAAGCCATACAATTTGAAGAGAAAGATTTACCAAAGAACCAGGGCATTTTGTCCCAAACAACATCTGTGTATAAACAATTTTCAAGGAATAGTTTGCCACCGCCTCCCCCTGTTCCTAACACTGATTGGGTAACCAGTAGTCATAACCGTAATAATTTCTACATTCCACATGATCCCAGTTTATATTTTCAAAAGAATACAGAAGACTCTCGGAATACAAAGCAACTTCTGCGGTCGCCACTAAGCAACAACATTAGAACAAATCCTCTTTTGCAATCTAAAAGTTTTGATTATTCACATAAAACTGATACTTTAAAGCCTCTAAGTTTGACCACTTTTAATGTAAATACTGCTCAGAAGTTTTCTGATGACCGCAAATACGTCAGTTTAATTGAACTAGTTCCTCAGGTAAAGTATCTACTGTGTTTATTATTTTATTTTAATCTTTTATTTTTTGAGATAATTTTATTAGTAATTGTATATATTAAAAGCGTTTTTGAACTGCTATTCCATTTTTAAGCGTAGAGCTGGCGCACTGTGTAAATTAAAAAAAAACTTGTGTACGTGAAAGTGTTATTCACCAGATTTAGGGTAACTGACTTAATTTCGGCCACTTTTTTATTTTTTTGGATAATTTTTTTCTGGTTCTTCTAATCGAGCCAGGATTTGGTCTAAAAATCAAACGACAGCTATTTTTGTTATTCCAGTGCAAAATCTAAAAATTTCTGTTACACTTAAAAATTAGTGGAGGTTTAAACTTTTTTTTTTGATAGTGGCCAAAGTTAAGGCGCGTGCCATTAACTTCGGCCACCTAAAAAACTGGATATAACTATTGCTAAAACGAACGACAAATATTTTTAAAGGTTTCAAACTTATCCTTAGGTATTGTTCTTGGTACATATAACTTAATTTTTTCCCGTTTGCAAACTTTTATAGCTATTATCAAGACTTTAAATAATTTTGTCAAAACCTTAAAAAACACCAGTTTTAATAACACGTGTTTTTTATTGAATTTTTTTGTGTGAAAGAATAATTCCACACAAAAGTCTTTTGTTACAGCTAGCCAACTTTAAAAAAGCCTGGTAAAAATTTTATTCCACTCTATTGAGTTTTTTTTATATTTTTAACCTAAAAATAACAACAACAAAAAATCCGCCTTAATTTCGACCACCTTTTAGGTATAAAAAAACAAAAACAAAAGCCTAAAACACAAAAAAAACGATTACATAACACAAAATTATCAACTTTAAGGGTAAACAAGGCGTTAAAAAAATTAACGAGTTGTATAGTTCCACACCAACGCCTATTTTTGATGTTTTATGTCTGACTGCATTCCTCCGAAAAAAATAAAGAAAATACCCTTTTTTTTACCTGCATTTCAATAATTTTTGAGAAATTCCTATACCGTTTTATATATGATAGTTTAAACCTAGCCGGTCAGAAGCTGGATTACTCCAGCCCGCACAGATGTTTACTACGTAATTCTTATGAATGCATCCTTCCGCCAGAGAGAATAACCTGACATTTTTATTGTGTTTTAATTTACTTTTACAACTTTTTGAAGCATTGGTACTCTATATCGTGGTAAGTGGTGGGTTGGGTGAGGAAACCCCATTGACATTGCTATTTACTATATTCACTATATGACTGCATCCCTCCGCCAATAAAATAACCTAACTTTTTAAAGTGTTTCTAGATTATTTTTGAGAAATTTCTTCCGGTCTATTCATAATTTAATACAATATAGTAAATTATGTGTTATGTAACACCACACATACACATGATGGTGCAAATCGTGTTAAACAGGTTCTTTCACGTGAATTTCAAGGTGGCCGAAATTAACGGAATCTTAAAATGCGCATTTAGTTAAACGTATTGAAAAGTGATTTTGAAAAAATTATCAAAACATAAAAATTAACAATTTTGAGCTATTTTAAGGTTATTTTAAGTTATTTTAAGGTTATATAGAGCTTCGTTCTAAATTTGATGCAGTTTAAACACAAAACAAAAATCCAGAAAATCAGAAAAAATTGACTTTTTGTATGAAAATTTTGATAATGCAGAATAACACAAAGAAAAAACATTCGCAAAAACACTTTATTCAACATTCATCCAGTTACTTTTGTGCTAGTTCTTTTGTGTTTTAAAAATAAGCCAATTTTCTAACACCATAAATTTGTGGCTGAAATTAAGGCCTGGCCGAAATTAAGTCAGATACCCTATATCGTCAAGTCAATTTTAAAAATAGTAAATGGTATAATTTGTTTAATATAAATAAAACCAGTTTATGTGTTTGAAACTTTTTATCAATGTATGGTGTTTTTAGCGAAATACTTTGTGTTCAAGTATTTTATTTATTTTTACAAAATCTTTTTAAAGCACAGGAAATTTTATTCTAAAAACTGAATCTTGAAGCAAAATAATATTTGCAATAATAATGTAATAATATTTGTTGAATATTTGCTAAATACATATTTGTTCTACAATAATATTTGCTGAATAATAATAAAAAATATTTCTTTAGAATACTTTATTCAAGTTAAACCATATTATATATGGTGAAATATTACCAACAAAACCAACAAAATTTGTTGCTTTGATTTTTTTACTGATTTGTTATTTACTGTAAAAAGAAGTTAAAGCCAAAAATTAAATTCTTTTAATCCTTTAGTTATAAATAATTTTTTAAAATTCGAAATGTTTTAAGTTCAATTATTCAGTGTCAAGTATTTAATTTTTAACCTTGTCCGTTATATTTCAGGATTCGGATAATTCCAAGTGCTTTTCAACAGACACGGATTCTGGAATTGCGTCGTCTTCCTCACATCAGGGATCCACCCAAGGATCGCCTGGAGGTGTTCAGAAGAGCTTTTTCAGCCCTGCTCAACAAAACATCTCAGCATATGCGGTCGAAATTGTAAGCATTTGTTTCAGTCTTTGACTCAATTGATATTTTACTAATTCAATGCTTATAATACAATATTGTGCCTATTGCGTTGATTGGATTTTATAGTTTATACCGCAAAACTAAATAGTATCGTTTATCTATTTGTTTTCTTTGTTTACGTATGGGAGGAGTTGTAAGAAGATGTTGACTTTGAAATTCTGAGAAGCTGCTTATTTCATATTCATAATAAATATTTACCCAAGGCGCTACCTTCCTAAGATTGTTTGTTGTCATTTTTAAACTTTTTTCCAATGATTTTTTAAGATTAAACGGTTAAAAATTTTAATCAAATAAATGCTGCACTTAAAAATGAGACATAACCATAATACAAAATAATTAATTTTTTGCTTAATAATATTATTAATAATAATAATAATAATTAATATTGTGATTAATTTTTTTTTAAATTTAGGAGCAAACAACTGATAGCCAGCGAAGTGAAGTTGGATGTTCTTTAGAAATATCTGACAACAGTAGCGAAGAAGGTTCTTGTAAGGTAAATGGGGTTTTTTGGTTGCAGTTTAAAAAATATAGTTAATAATAATGAAATTCTAGTACGTGAAAATTAATGTTTTTTGTAAACAACAAAAGGGGTGTGTTAGAAACTAAGCAAACATAATTTAATTAGTTTTTATACAAATTCATGAGATCAAGAAATTATATAAAAATTTAACTTTTATGGAGAAACTCCTAAGCCATTAATTAAGACAATTAATAAAAGTTATAAAAATGAAAGAAAAAAATCTATTGCTTTTTTTCTGGCGGTCTACTAATTATTTTGTTCTGGTCCTATTTTTCCAAAACTCATATTTTGAAAATCGTTACATTAAAAATGTTATATTAAAAACATGTGATTTCTTGGTGTAAGCAAAAATATATATTATATTTATGTTATACATATATGGTGTTAATAGCAAGTTGAGCAAGTTAAATTATAAATTAAGTAAATACGCTGTAACCAGTTTTTTTTAATGAATAAAATGTGACCCATTTGTTTATTCTAATTAGGAATTAACACCGGAAGAAATTAAAGTTCGTCTAACCCTTTTAAAACATCGGAGGGAACTGAAATCGGAAGATCGGTCGTTGATTGCTCAAGCGAAAGACTGGATAGACGAACTGCAGACTGTAAGCTAATTTCTTAATTACATTAAAGTTTATTCTAATTGAATAAAGTTACTTTATGTAAATTGTACCCGAATATAAATAAAAAATTGTTTCTACCTTAAATATTCTTATATAATTGAACATAATAAGTTGAATCCAAAGCATATTATTGTTTTAAAAATATAATCTAATTAAAATTAAAGTATAACAACCTGCATTCAACAATTACAGACAGTTTTACTCAACAACTGGGTGCATGACTAAGTAACTAACTAGATTTTTTTATTTTAGCAGCATTCGCAGTGCCATAATAAAGATATGGAATGGGAAATTCGATTGAGGGAGTCTGAGTCGTCTCTTCAAGAAAAAATCTCAAAACTTCAGCAAGAACAGGTTTTTATTTCTAGTTTTTTAGTTAATAATTTCAAGGACACACGACCAAATCACACCAAAAGACACGTCAACCAACCGTCTGGGTTATACAATAAACTCATAACAGACCTAGGTAAAAAGTGCAATTTAATTTGTAAATGCCTGAGCGCGCATGTGTAATCAAATGTGAGTTTGTTCATAAATAAAAAACCGAATATCTCCAAAAAATATTTTTAGAACTTTTAGTATTTTTAGGTGTTCTAAACTTAAAGAAGTTTGTACTAGCACCAAAGGTTTGGGACGGAGGTCAGCAATCCGAAATTTTTGGAAACATAATTTTATGCTTTCTTAACTTGGTTTGTTAAAACAAAAGCACAGAAGATAAGTATTTGTATATAATTTAGATTTAACTAGATCAGTCTGGATTAAAACTCTCTCATGTGTGTGGCTATGCTTTCTAGCATTTGACTGTTTACCAATGTTAAACCAAACGACAAAAATATTGTATTATTAATATAAATAATTTTAAATAATTAAGGTTATGCGTGTAATACCGGTGTCTTGTCACTCGGAAGTACAGACCATTAAACCGGACCAGAAAGAAATTTTTGCGCAAACTGCTGCGATTGTAAGCCGTATGATTTCATCACAAACCGACGATTCGGAAACAATGTCTGCCTCGTCTCAAACTGATAATAAGACTACTAGTTCAAATTCTGCTCAAACGGACAATAGTTTCGCCGAACAGGTAAACTTGTAAGCTTTTGAGTTTAAACCAAAAACCCAAAAACTAAATTTAAAAGAATGATAATATTTCTGGAAAAGAAACCAACAAGATAAAGTCAAGCTGTAAGTCTGTACACATATGCTATTATTGTATTTATTAAGCATCTGCTAGTTTAAGCAAAAGTTTAAAAGTGTAAAGCACCCATATTGTTATTACTAAAACAACAAAAACGAAAATTTTAATTCTCCAGGAGATGTTGATGCAGGGAATAAATTGCTGTATTTTGTTACATTGTAGCAAAAGTAATTTTTAAAACGCAAAAAAGATGTTTTTTTTAAAACGCAAAAAAGACGTTTTTTTACCGCATTTAAGTTGAAATTTAACAAAAAGTATTTTATTTTTAGGAAGAAAAATTGCGCGTGGAACTTGAGGAACAAGCTTATCGTCTTCAAGACTTGCTAGCAGCCACTGATCAAGATTTAAAAAATGAGCAAAATCTATCGAAAGATCTTAAAGAGCAGCTTACAAGCAACTCAAAACAACAAGTTTTTGAACTTGAAACTGTCAAAGAGAAATACAAAAAGGTTTATTTATTTATATAATTTTTTTAAGATTTTTGGTTTAAAAAGTTATCATAACATTATTAATCGCTACTGCAGACCACAGATGTATAAATGGGCCTCAGCAATATGAGAGGTCACATAATTTCGCTTTATTTTTTATATATAATATCATACCAACAACCTACTTAATTCCGTTTTTAGAACTGTTCCCTGCGCTATAAATTATATTTTTTCCGCAACACACGCACGCAGTAAAAACTCTGTTAACTACTTGCGACAGTTTGTCATAAAAAACAATGTCATACTCATGAAATTTACTGGCCTGTCTACTCAGTTCAATCCCGGTTTTATACCAGCGCTTATTTAAAATTATACTTCCTTTTAGCAAATTAAAGAACTTAAAGAACATTTGGAAATGGAGCAAGAAGCCCACCAATGCTTAAAAGAACAGAATCAAAAATTAGTGGAGCAGTTAAAACAACTAAAAGATCTGGCAGCACTTCGAGATGCTGAAGCACAGGAAAAAGCCTCTGCACAAGTGGTTTGAACATAGTTCCATTTATATTTTAAAGTTTTTTTGTACACCTGCTAAAAAGGAAGGAACAGAAAAAATAATAAAGTAAAATAGTGTTTATTGATGGAAAATACCAAAACTAAACAAAACTTACCAACATATCACAGTAGTAACATTGTTTAGGAGTTAGAAAGAATGCGTCAATCGTTTGATGAAATGCTAATGAAATATCAAGATCAACAGAAAACATTTGAATGTAGAATATCGGAAATGGAACAGAAATATGAAGAACTAAAATTAAAATATGATGTAAGTTTGTATTTTTATTTTAACCTTGTTTGGAAAATTATTTAAAAAATATAGTTTTGAATTATCTTTTCCACCATAAAACTTTAATTTTGTTTTTGTATCATAAACATGATAGAGTATTAATACATTTTTAAGGACTCAGTTAAAAAGATACGCGACTATGAAGTTGTGGATCGTAAACAAAAACAGAAACTACAAGAAGCTGAAGAAAGATACAGCAATCTGAATCTTAAATTATCAACGGTTAGCTCGACCAGTTCCAAGAGCTCTGGACTGCCTTCAAATGCAAAAAACAACTCTGTTTTGGAAAAACAAGCAGCCAAAATTGAAGATCTTAATCGGCAGTTGGATCGAGTACGAGTCTAATTTATTAAATTGTTATCTTAATTTTTTATCTATTTTATTTTAATTTTAACCGAAAAAATATAGTGCAAAACAGCCCAAATACACGATCCAGGCAAACGACACTTCCCCCAGCTTTCAGAATCGCTCCCACTTATTATGAGCGGAAGCGGTCTCTTGTGAGCTTATAAGATGTGTCAATTTTCAGGGAATTATTATCAGTTATTATTTCTAAATTTTGTCGGTTTTAATTTGAATGGTTTTTTTATTTTTGCGGTTTTTTATCTAATTGAAAAAATCTAATAAAACATCATTACAATTATTAATTTGTCCATTTATTTAATTTTGGTGCCTTTATTAAATCTTCAAATAAATATTTGTACTGCCAAGATCATTAGCACTCAGTTTTCTGCATTTAATGTCGTTTTGAAGATGTGTCCTATTATTTAGCAAATTACAGCATAAATTAATATTTTTAGGCCAACTGTTACCAGGATCATATGGAAACTCAGTTTAACCTGCAGTTACAAATGGTTAACTTATTAAAGCAACAGATGGCTCAGGTAATTCTAAAAATAGTAAAAAATCATAGGATGTAATAAGGACATAAGATATTATCGGAAGATTTTTCTTCAGAAATTTAGTGAAGCACATATGTTAATTCAAATTTATCTTTAATTAATGAAGTATCAACAAAAATTTATTTAGCAATAAACTCATCTATTGACATATTTTTTTCGCTAAATTAGATATTAAGCACTGTTTTGTAAACAAATTAAAACTTTTAGTGATATAATTACAGTGTAATCTTTTTTTTATTTCATTCTTTCAAAGTTTTCTATTTACTTTATTTTTCTAAATTTTTAATTCTTGTATGCTGTAATAATAAATTTTGTATCAGTGTTAAGTTATAACCTTGTAACTTACTATTTTGTTATGGGTTCTTAACCCATAAGCCTGCAAGGAAAAGATTAAACGGTAAAAATACAAAATGACAGCCATATGTGACCAAAGAGAAGGGGAGAGGGGTAGTTGGCCAGGGGTGTTATAGCCTTGTATATTCTGAAAAGAAATATTAAAAATTTTACATAGGCCGTTGAAAATTGTTTTAATTGAATAATAATTAAAATAATAATTGTCGCTATATTTTTTAACTGATTTTTTATTCTTAGGCGCAAGCGTCACTTCAGGAGAAAATATCTGCTAACGGTGAATACGCGCATCAGCGAGAAATATTGGTTGCCACATTGGATAAGGTGTTGCAACCTATAGTTCAGGATTTGAATAACACCAAAAACCTGAGTATTCAAGATTTAAGTCACCGTATTAAAGAAATCGAAACGCTTCAGAATGAATTGGCGGTAAACTTTCTCGATTTATATTATTTTGGTATATAAAAATAAAATATTAAAGTTTTATTAATTATATCTTGAGAACCAAAAGAGCTATATAGATATCTCACTAACAAAAAACAAATAAAAAACTAAATTAATTTAATGTTTTGGTCGAACACTTATACGTTTTGTTTCAACCGCCCCTTTGTTAGTGAGAAATAATCACTTCTTTCCAGTGCTCATATTTAACAGCTCATAATGTCAACTCAACTGAATAATAGAAAAAAATCCCACCTAAACATAAATTTACTTAAGGAGAAAGAATGGTTAACGGTGGAGGTTCAGAAAATATGCGAGGGAATCATAGTTTTGTTGAAAAATTTCCAGAAAGTTATGTGCAATATAGACAATCTGTCGGGTGAAATGTCTCTACTGAAATCTAGACTCCATGATTATGAAGCAAAAACCGAACAGTTGGGTCGCCAATATCATGAATCTGTTGTTCAACTGGGAAGATGGCAAAAGGTAAGAAAAGTTTCTAATTATTGATAATAACTAAACCATATACACACTAAAGCTGAAATCAATGTTTACTGTACTTCTTAAACCGCTTCATTTAAAGTAGTATTACTAATTATCAACGGTTTAATTTTTATCACTAAAAGGTCTGAACTATGGAGGAAACGTAAAATTGATCATAAAAGATAAAAGACAAAGATAATATTTATTTTGCAATATGCCGGAACTTACTAAAGCATTACTTATAAATGCACTTTTAATAAGTAAGCACCCTGTTAGTATAATAGTTAAATCAAGTAATAAAAAGTTTGTTTTCTATTAGTTGTTTTTTTGCGGACACTTTTTTTAATACAAATCTCATCTTTAATTTTTCCACAGAGATTTCCAAAATTATTATTCAAACATT
>JASAMX010017452.1:0-10597 GCA_030248175.1 Microlaimidae sp. YZB2_3
ATATGCCTCTACTTCATTCATTCATATTGCTCAATACAGTAAAAAACCTTGGATTTAAAAAAACAAAATTTTATTATTAGTAAGATATAAAAATGCCTTTCTGTATACTGTTTGTTAGCACAATTTATTTTTACAACTGTTTCTAAATCAAATAAAGTAATATATTAGTATAAAATTTTAGTGTTTTAATTTAGGAATATGATTTAAAATAGTTTCATATGTTTTTAGGGGTTTGTTATATTGAAACTGCTAATTTGGATGGAGAAAATACTTTAAAACAAAGACAAGTTGCAACACTCTGTATTAGCTTTAATACCGACGGAAGTGCTAATCAGGTTTTTATTAAATTATACAACAAAATATAAACCATTTCGCAATAAATTTAAATGATTATTTTAAAAATACTTGTATTTATAAATTATTATTTTTGAGAATTTCTAAATTTTTAAAATTAAAACTGCAAATAAAATAATTGACAACTGTACATAAAATAAAAATAAGCAAAATCTGGGACAAGATTTACGAAAAAAAAACAAGAATTTCTATTCTATTTTTTGTTAACTTAAGTTTTGGCTCAAATCTCTTCAATTTTGTTGTTTATTGTGTAAACAAACTATTCTTTAAAATAAGTTAACAAAAAAAATAAAATTTTGAAAACTTCATATTAATGTAAAAATAATTATATTGTCTACGTAAAGTTTTTAGAATTTCCAACCGAAAAATTTTTACCACAACATAACGGCAGAAGATCCAGACAGCGAAATATACAGGTTTAATGGATATTTGTAAGTCAAATTAGTTAACAATGTTTAATCTATTTTTTAATTTCATTTGTGGTGTTAGGAATTATATTTTGGAAAAACACTCATTATTAATTTATATACTAGCCTTGAAAAATGCTCTAAGAATAGAGCAGGAAAAAGGGGCGATTTTTCCCCGGGCGTATGTTTAGACAGAAAAGATGTAGACTAGTCTGAGATGGACATTATGTGGACTATAGGAAATTTGCATTTGGTATGGCCAGCTGCTCACTAAATAAAAATTTCTACGATATGATAATGATTTGTTTATACATTGATCTAATCACACAGCACTGTTGCATTTTTTCGCTTGATGAAATTTCACCAATTGAAAAAATCTATCACAGCAATCTTTACAAGCGCGAAATCGCCACTTTTTCAATTAGAAGGTTATATCTGTATGTTAAGAAACAACTATAAATTTGAAAAAAGTGGCGATTTCGCGCTTGTCAAAGATTGCTGTGATGATTTTTTCAATTGAAATTTCATCAAACTAAAAAAATGCAACAGTGCTGTGTGATTAGATCAATGTATAAACAAATCATTATCATATCGTAGAAATTTTTATTTAGTGAGCAGCTGGCCATACCAAATGCAAATTTCCTATAGTCACATAATGTCCATCTCAGACTAGTCTACATCTTTTCTGTCTAAACATACGCCCGGGGAAAAATCGCCCCTTTTTCCTGCTCTATTCTTAGAGCATTTTTCAAGGCTAGTCTACCACTTTTTTTGAATTAAATTAAAAAATAGCCTAATAAACTATAGTTTTAGCTGCGCAATGACATATGTTTATAATCATTCCGTTGCCGAGATAAAATAAAAAATAATAATAAGAAGAAGATGAATTTAAATTACAAAATTAACCCACGTTGTTTAATTATAGTTAGTGCGGTGCAGATGCGCTCCAGACAAAGTTTACCTACGTTCTCTAAATATAGTTGGCGCGGTGCCGTGCGCCAATGATTGCAATTATAATTTTTAAAGTAAAAATAATAATAATAATAATAAGATGATGAACATGAATAACTAAATTTACTCACGTTGTCTAAGTATAGTTGGCGCGGTGCCGTGGGTTAAATTGCAGTTGGCACCCCGCACCACCGATGATTACCGGCGCGTGGCGCTCCCGCGCCACCGACGCTTATTATTATTTTTTAATAAATAAAACTTTGAATTAATTTTGTCATCAGTAATGCAAGAATTAAAAAAAGTACTCTGTTGTTTTTGCCGTTTTCCGCGCGGTTGAAGCAGATGGCGCTGGGAACTGGCGCCGTTTCTGCCACCAATTAAAACCGGTCTGCTATTTTTGTGCGGTTTTTATGAGGGGATGTTGGTTGTCTGCTCTGTACAATCCTTATTGTTGCCAAAAGGCTGTTATTGTGCGGTTGGAAGTTTTTATTTGTCTATTTTTCAATTTTTTTATTTTGATCAATAAATCGATAACAAGGACCTAAATAAAAAAAGTGCTTCCTAAGAAAGTTGCGTAATTCCTTCTTCTTTCTAATGAGCCCATGTTTATTTTTGATCAATCAGTAACGAATGAGGAATATCGTTTTTAAGAATGGAGCGTTGGAATAATAATAAGAAGAAGAAGAATAAGAAGAAGAAGAAGAAGAAGAAGAAGAAGAAGAAGAAGAAGAAGAAGAAGGTTCTGAATTTCAAAATTTACCCACGTTCTCTAATTATGGTTGGCGCGGCGCCACGGGGCTAAATCCCCCCGTGCCGCTCCCGCGACACCCATGATAAATGCGCCGACAGGTATATATATAAATGTAAGCAGTCATGGTTTCACAATGATCAACAATTTTAGCCTTGAACTGTTTAGTTCCAAAAATAAGCAAAAGGAAACCTATTATCGAAAAATCGGTAATTAATATAAAGTTTAAAAAACAACTCAAAAAATTTGGTGGGCGGTGAATTATATTTTAGATATGAATCACATTTTATTTTATTTTTTTTTAATTTAAGGCATATTAATGAAGAAGGGAAATCTGTTGTCAATACTAGAAATTTTTTGTTACGAGGATGCAGCCTAAGAAATACCAACTTTGTGGAAGGTCTTGTAGTTTACGCTGGTAAGAATTGATCTTTTTTTTGATCAAAAAATGAAATAGAGTACACGTTAGAATTATAAGGATCCACAAATGGCGGGTATTTTTCATTGTTTTTGGCTATATGTTGTGCTCTGTGGGAATCAAAGTGGAAGGTGCTAAAATTGGAAATCTCGACGTTCGTTCATTGGAGACAAATTTTTTGCTATAAGCGCTCATTTGCTGAAAATGAATTATAGCGTGATAGTTTAGTGAAGGTCTTTCTTTAATATTAAATAACTTTCGATCAAAAGGAAGGTTTTTTAATCGTGTATGTTTTTTTTATTTTTTAAGACTAATTGTGTAATAAACATCAAGTACAGCACATGTACTTGATGTTTATTAAGTACATGTGCTGTACTTAATAAACATCAAGCTGTATTTATTATTGTCCATTAGGAAGCTGTATACGTGCACGTACAAAATTAATGGATTAATTTTGAATATAACATGATGTTATGGCCCTCCATCGACTAACATCTAAATCAAAAAATTTTAAGTCAGTTTAAAGACAGCAATTTTTAAAGTTGCAAATTCAGAAGGCCTCTTTTGGTAAAAATGATTTGTCAACCATAAACATGTGTGTGTTATTTTTTTCAAATTTCATCACTTTCATGGCATTCTTTGAACGACAAATTTCCAATAATAACTTATTTACCATAATTCGTTTAGTGGTTGAGGAGGAGCGTCCATAGTTCTTTATTAAAGAAATACTGTCCAGAAAAAAGATGTCCATGTTGATTTTTTCAAGAACCTATTATATTCTGGTTTTTCATTAACTAATAATAATTCTTATCAATAAGTTTTAGCCTTTTGAAAGACAAAATAAATTTTAAGTTTCAAATGTGTTAAAAATGTCCATTTTATTTGCTTTTTTAAATTTCAAACTCCTTACGACACTTCTCAAACTATAAGATTTTTAATGATACCTCATTCAACTTATTTCGTAGGGTGGTTGAGAAAGGATTAGGGAACACACACACACGCGCACACAGAAACACACACAGACATTAAGTTTATTTATATATAGATGTGGTAAACCCAAAAAATAATATTGTTAGCAAGAATACATGAAATTTAATTAATAAAGAAATGAAGAATGAGAAATGAAGAACAAATTAACGGAATATGCGTGGATCCAACCTAAATGCATATGTATGCATATTTTTATATGCATTTTTTTCTAAAATTTATGCATACGTATGCATAAAAGTTGCCAAAAATTCATACTTATGCATATACATTGCGGAAAAAATGCATACTTATGCATATAAGTTGCAAAACATGCATATATATGCATATTTTGGAAATTAAAAAAAAATTATAAAATATACATACGTATGCATATTTTGCAACCTATATGCATACGTATGCATTTTTCCGGTAAGTATATGCATATACGTATGCATTTTGTTACAACTTTTATGCATACGTATGCAAAAAAATGCATACGTATGCATATACTTTGTGGAAAAATGCATACGTATGTATATAGTTACAAAAAAATATGCATACGTATGCATATGAATTTATGCATACGTATCCATACAAAAATATTCATACGTATGCATTTATGTTGGATTCACACATAATTTGTTCTTCATTTCTCATTCTTCTTTTTTTTATTAATTAATTTCTTGTATTCTTCCTGTTACTAAAACATGCTTAGTATGATTTTGTTTGCTTGCTTTTTTCGCGTTGGTTGCTTTTCTAAAAATTCTTAGGTTGTGTCAAGGCATTTAATACATTTTTCACAATGTAAGTATATATTTGTTTGTTTTTTTGAATTCTGTATTTTCTGGTTGGCTTTGCGAAATACTAATTACTAAATTACTAATCTTAACACTTCTATTTTTAGATGCTTTCCAGTGTATTAACACAAAGATCACTATGAATAAAGTGGTTGTCACCTCAGTGAATTGTTATAAATTAAAACTGAAGGAAACTGCCAAATACCCTATGAATCGAGTTGCATTTTAGCAAATTTTGCTTAAATTCAATTAATTGTTTTGGTTGTCTATATTAATACCGAGAAACCAGGAAAAGTATAAACACAAAAAAATTTAAATCTAAAAATTACAAGAAACATTCAAATGAAGAGATAAAACGAATGGTTTACATGTAGCTGTCTTGCTTTATAAACATGTTTGTCTGGCTAGCGATTATTCTAAAAGTAAATATTTGTTTAATGTATGTATTGTATATAGATAAGTTTAGGAAAAGAAACCAAGTCCATGATGGGTACAACTGGCTGCCGTAGCAAGGTAAGCAAATTTGAAAAAGGACTCAATTTGCACATTGGAATCAATTTAATTGCCATGGTTGTTTGTTGTTTATTTCAAGGATTTTATTACACCAGCTGGATTAGAAGTTTTGATAACCCACAGAAGGTTCCGTTTTTGGCTTTTGGGTCCGAACTAAAGTTTAATGATGCTGCAGAAACTACTTTGGGTGTAATGAAGGGTTTCATTCTGTTACAAGTAAATATTTTTATGTATTTTAGATTAAACATCTTGTTTGTAAAGCAATAGATTATTTCGACATAAGGTGTTTCACACAGTAAAATTTCAATACACATCAGACCGAAAGTTGAAATTAAAATAAAATTTAAACTAAAACTTTTATTAATTTCGCAGTGTAAAATAGTGTTTAAAAACTTAAGGCAAAATATAAATCTAATTGGATTTGTAATAATGAAGATATTACTGTTTGATTTCGTAAAAATGAGAAACTAAAAAATAACATTACGATCATAACGGAGCACCGAATACATAAGTAGGATTATATTCAAGATTCAGCAAACGGTCTAATGGTTATGGTTAAGGCGGTCAGCCTTAAACTGTAAGGTCGGGAATTCGAATCCCGATGAATCACTTTTTCACTTTTTGAACTGGGACGTAGGGTAACTGACTTAATTTCGGCCACGCCTTAATTTCGGCCACCAATTTAGGGTGTTAGAAAATTGGCTTATTTTTAAAACACAAAAGAACTAGCACAAAAGTAACTGGATTAATGTTGAATAAAGTGTTTTTGCAAAAAAGTTTTATTTTTGTTATTCTACATTATCAACATTTTCATATAAAAAGTGAGTTTTTTATGATTTTCCTAATTTTTGCTTTGTGTTTAAACTGCATCAAATTTAGAACGAAGCAATATATAACCTTAAAAGATCTTCTATTTAAGGCTCAAAATTGTTAATTTTCATGTTTTGATATTTTCTTCAAAATCATTTTGCAATGCGTTTAACTAGCTGCGCATTTTAAGATTCCGTTAATTTCGGCCACCTGAAAATTTAGGTGAAAGAACCTGCCGTTTTTTGCTGTTTTAAAATATCATTGTACTACCGTATTTATAAAGAATTTTTTTTGCTCGTTTGACTTTGTTTTGACGTTTTTTAAGCCAAAAATAAAAATTGAACAAAAAATACAAATTATTAAAACTTGTTTTTTTAAGGTTTTGACATAATTATTTAAAGTCTTGCTAATAACTATTAAAGTTCGCAAACGGGAAAAATTAAGTTATATGTACCGAGAACAATACCAAAGGGTAAATTTGCAACCTTTAGAAACTTTTATTCTTCGTTTAGAAAATAGTTATGGCCAGTTTTTTTAGGTGGCCGAAACAAAGGGCACGCGCCTTAATTTCGGCCACTTTAAAAAAAAAGGTTTAAACCTTCACTGATTTTTAAGTGTAACAGAAATATTCAAATTTTGCACTGGAATAACAAATATAGCTATTGTTTGATTTTTAGGCCAAATTTTGGCTTGATTCAAAAAGCCAGAAAAAACTTATTCAAAAAAATAAAAAAAGGTGGCCGAAATTAAGTCAGTTACCCTATTGTTCATTTAAACGTATCGATATTGAATTTAATAAAAAAAATTCCAATATTTTTAGATATTTTTGAAAAAAAAATCAATTAATTGATTATTAATTGGTACTAATAAAATAAGAAAGAAAATAGACATGCTAGTGATTGATGTAGATACTGGATTTTTAATGTAGATATTTTGCTATAAGCACAAAAAAATAAAACCAAAATCCTGTAATGTAAAAAGCTTTTTGGAGTCTATTGTTTAATTTCTTTTTATATAATAATATGGTTGATTTTTTTATTAAAAATCCTCCAAGAATATTGTTTTGTATTATTGTTTTGGATTTTATACTCTCTTAGAAAAAATGTGCAAAATAGTGTTCATGATGGAGGCGCGTTCTGTTTATTGCGTACCCTGCAAAGTATTTAATAGCAATGAACGTGCAAATAGCACCTTGCAGTGATTAATTTGCAAGATGTGAAATACTTTGCATAAAATGCTAAATTGTAAAACGCATTAAACATTGCAGTTACACTGCAATTTTCGGCAGTATAATCAAAAATATATAATACTATATAATATATTAAGGAAAAATATGTCACTCAGTCTCAGAAGCGAAACAATTTGGTGCCATTTTTGAGCACTTCCATTAATTGTTGTGCGCATAAAATGGCAAAATAACTGCTCTTATTGAGGCATGTGTCGTGTAAATGGGCACTGCTCAAAATGTAGCAGTGTTTTTGCACATATACTTGCATGCTAACTCGAACGCACTGCATTTTTAAGCACACTGCACTTTTTTAGCAATTTTATGCGCATATATGCGCATATACTGCACATAAAATGGCACAACCGCTTGAAACAAAAAAAAATAAACCCACTAAAAACCAGTACTTAGTTTGCACACTCTACTCAAAATACAAACTTTTAGTATAGACATACAAAAATAAAATCCAATGCAATACATAAATAGATCTTTTTGTGTATTGATTGTATTGTATTTTATTTTTGTATGTCTATACTAAAAGTTTGTATTTTGTGTACAATGTGAAAACTAAGTACTGGTTTTTTAGTGGGTTTATTTTTTTTGTTTCAAGCGGTTGTGCCATTTTATGTGCAGTATATGCGCATATATGCGCATAAAATTGCTAAAAAAGTGCAGTGTGCTTCAAAATGCAGTGCGTTCGAGTTAGCATGCAAGTATATGCGCAAAAACACTGCTACATTTTGAGCAGTGCCCATTTACACGACACATGTCTCAATAAGAGCAGTGGTTTTGTCATTTTATGCACACAACAGTTAATGGCAGTGCTCAAAAAATGGCACCAAATTTTTTCGCATATTTTTCCTGGTTTGGGCTAATTCAAACCCCCCACACAAAAAACCTTCGCTTCTGAGACTAAGTGACATATTTTTCCTTCTCACTGAACGAAAAAAAAAACAAAAACAAAAAAACAAAAAAAAACAAAGAAAAAAAAAAAAAAAAAAAACAAAAAAAACAAAGAAACCAAAAACACAAAAAAACAAAAAAAATATTTTTACATATCGCTTTTTTATAGAGTGTTTTTAACCAATATGATTATTTGGATTTTAAAAAAATAAGGAAAAAAACACTAATTAGATCGAAAAAGAGTTTGAAACCCTTTTTTCCAAATTTTGGGTTTAGTTTAAACACCCCTCTCTAAAATGTAAGGATTTCTGGTATAAAAACACTAAATTGATTCCCTTTAGATTATCTGCTACCTACATAAGATTGGTCGTAATTTTTTAGTAATTTTAAGGAATTTAAAACTAAAATCCGGAAACTGCCCATTCTTGAAATTACTGTAACAGCTACAAAATAAGCGGTTGGAGGTCAACTAAAAACTTTACGTTTAATAAAATATGCTGGCGGTCTGCTAATTTAGCTGCTTAGCACGAGTAAACTAACAGGTAAAATAAATTTATATAAGTTAAGTGCTTAAGTTAAGTTTTTAAAATTTAAGTTACGTTAAATTTATCAAAATATTAAAATACTGATTTCTTTTTGCTTGGACAAAGTTTTAAAATCAAGCTTAAAAAATTTTAGAAATATTTCAAAAACTTTCTCTAATAAATAAGGACAAAATTCGATGTATATATAACATTAAAACAGATTTTTATACTATTTTATTTACGTTTCACAAGTTAAACTTTTTAAACTTTTTGTAACTTATTATCTTTATATCTGTGATTTCTAAACACTACCCCGACCCGACAAGCTTGCAAAAACTTGAAAAACAAAATGATTTCACTATGCAACACAGTAAAGATATAAATTCAATATGGCTGCCTACACTTCAGAAGTGCAAATAAGTAAGCAGATTTTCCTGCTTTTTTTAATAAATCGATTTTTTCAACATAAGCACAAAATTTATGTGCAAAATGTTTTCTACGATGTGCAATAAAATCGAATTTTAGTGCAAAATATTGACGTGCTCAGAAAAATCTGCACTGAATGTGTGCAATGCTTTCTAAGAGATTACGTAAATAATCTTCCGGAAAATAATTTTTCCAAAAAAAAACACCAAGTAAGTATTATGCAGCTATTTTCTATCTACCACAAAAACAAAAAAAAAACTAATTACAATTTATACGTCCCAATACAAAAAGTGAAAAAGAAATTCGAATTCCTGATCTTGCATTGTGAGGTTGACCGCTCTCGGTGCTCTGTTATGATCGTAATTTTATTTTTTATGTTCGTAATTTTTTTACAATATTAAGCATTAATATCTACATTATTACAAATTGAATCAAATTTATGTTTTAGTTACACATTATTTTACACTGCAAAATTAACAGAAGTTTTCATTTAAATATTATTTTTATTTTAACTTTTGGCCCAATGTGTATTGGAATTTTACTGTGTAAAACGCCTTTTGTCGAAATAGTCTATTGAGCTCCGTAAAACATTGCACATTTCAGGGATTGGGTGTTTTTGAAAAAAAATGTAGAAAAATCTGCATAATTTACTCTACGAATTGTAAGATTGCATTTTCTACTACGGGAAATGTGTTAAATTGGTTACTACTTTGTAATTTAATAATTTGCCAAGATAATGAAAACATATCTGCAAATATAGATTTTTGAAGACATTGTTTATACACAATACGTACGCACACGCTCGCTCACTCACACACGCACATACACACAAAAACACACACGCACACACACACACACACACACACACACACACACACACACACACACACACACACACGCGCGCGCGCGCGCGCACGCACGCACGCACGCACGCACACACACACACACACACACACAAACACACACACACACACGCACACACACACACACACACACACACACACACACACACACACACACACACACACACACACACACACACACACACACACACACACACACACACACACACACACACACACACACACACACACACACACACACACACACACACACACACACACACACACACATACACACACACACATACACACAAACACGCAGGCACAAACGCACGCACGCACAAAACGTTAAATTGAAAATATTTTTATATGTGCATACCAAACCATATACAGAATAAATCATTTGTCTTAAATACTTTTTAGAATATAGTGCCAATAAGCTTGTATGTGTCATTGGAGTTTATTAAATTGGGACACATTGGTCTCCTCATGCTGCATGATCCAGGTTTGTATGACGAAGCAACTAAAAAATCGGTAATTTTAATTTTATCTTTTATTTAAAACAAATTTTTCTAGTTGTATTAAAAGTATAACGATATTTGTATACTAAATCTTCACTGGGAACCTGAAAATTATTTTTTTACTAAAATATTTATTAAATAAATCCTGTAGATTCAGATATTTAGAAAATTTACATCAGCAGCCAGTTC
>JASAMX010017453.1:0-15894 GCA_030248175.1 Microlaimidae sp. YZB2_3
TTCAGTTACATTATTGCTATCAATAGAATTATAATTCTTCGTCAAAGTAAAAACTTTAAAAGCACCGTGCACTTGGTTTAATTTTATGACCCTGAAAGGACGGAAATTGCTTGTATGTGCACAAACTTTAATTTCCTAGTTTGAAGTATTATAATGTTCTGCTGGGGATTTGTAGTTTTTGCAGCGTTTTATTTTAAAAAAGTGTACACTTTTAATCACTAAATAAATCTGGACAGAGGTAAGACTATTTTGTTTCTTAGCTTTTCGGTGTATTAATGCTTTACACGTAGTTATTTTTCTATTACTTTGTTGTGTCTTTTTACACTTTCACTTAAAACTCCTGAAACACCAAGTAATTTTGTTAATTAAAAAAAACATAATAGAATATTTATGCCTAATGCTTGTGTGTCTCATTTTAGTAATAGCATTTTAGCAATTTTAGCATTTTAGCTTTTCTAATATAAACCTGAAGCAATTACGCAATCAATTCGCCAAATATAACCTGAAAATTAAAACATATAAGAAGTCGATAGTCAGAAAAAACTATAAAGTACTTTGTAAAACAAAACAAAAAATTAATGGTTTTTTAAAACTCTATCGTCATTTACCGGGGCCATTTTTTAAAAATTCTCTTGATTGAAAATAATCAAGTTGTGTGTGGAAAATTATTATTTCTGTTTAGAGAGTAGAAATGAAAACAATTATGTAAAAATATCTTTAAGATCACATATAATTCATACTCTAGCAAAAACCTAAACAACGTTTTGAAAAAATAGCCTTATAATAAATGGAATAGTATAAAGCTACACTAAGTCTACAAATCTTTAAATGCCAGAAAAAACTGAAGCAAATCTTTTTAAAACCAGCAAATTAATAATAAATTTTATGTAATTTAAAAAAAAAAACAAAATTTAATAAAAACATTATGGGTAAATACTTTAGTTTGCTTTTTTTAACCATTGATGAAACTGAATTAACAAATTCCCTAGGAATGGATTAATTTTTTACATGAGTCAACCAGCTGTTAATACAAAGGTATTCACTAAGTCATACGTCGTCAAAACGGTGCAGAAATAGTATTACGCACGTGGTGCAGTCACATCGAAAATTTTTCATCAATGGTTAAAAAAGCAAACTAAAGTATTTACACATAATGTTTTTATTAAATTTTGTTTTTTTTAAAATTACATAAAATTTATTATTAATTTGCGGGTTTTAAAAAGATTTGCTTCAGTTTTTTCTGGCATTTAAAGATTTGTAGACTTAGTGTAGCTTTATACTATTCCATTTATTATAAGGCTATTTTTTCAAAACGTTGTTTAGGCTTTTGCTAGAGTATGAATTATATGTGATCTTAAAGATATTTTTACATAATTGTTTTCATTTCTACTCTCTAAACAGAAATAATAATTTTCCACACACAACTTAATTATTTTCAATCAAGAGAATTTTTAAAAAAGGCCCCGGTAAATCACTTAATAGTTTTAAAAAACCATTAATTTTTTGTTTTGTTTTACAAAGTACTTTATAGTTTTTTCTGAATATCGACTTCTTATATGTTTTAATTTTCAAGTTATATTTGGCGAATTGATTGCGTAATTGCTTCAGGTTATATTAGAAAAGCTAAAATGCTAAAATTGCTAAAATGCTATTACTAAAATGAGACACACAAGCATTAGGCATAAATATTCTATTATGTTTTTTTTTAATTAACAAAATTACTTGGTGTTTCAGAAGTTTTAAGTGAAAGTGTAAAAAGACACAACAAAATAATAGAAAAATAACTACGTGTAAAGCATTAATACACCGAAAAGCTAAGAAACAAAATAGTCTTACCTCTGTCCAGATTTATTTAGTGATTAAAAGTGCACACTTTTTTAAAATAAAACGCTGCAAAAACTACAAATCCCCAGCAGAACATTATAATACTTCAAACTAGGAAATTAAAGTTTGTGCACATACAAGCAATTTCCGTCCTTTCAGGGTCATAAAATTAAACCAAGTGCACGGTGCTTTTAAAGTTTTTACTTTGACGAAGAATTATAATCACATCCAAAAATTGGTCTTTTCCATATTTCGAACAAAATAATTAAAAATATTTTTCATTTAGGAGAAAACGTGTCAAAAGTCGCATGATATACTCTAAAACGTTAAAAAAACAAAAATAATTCGACAAACAATCTTTTTTATGTTTTAAAACTGTTAAAATCGTTAAACAAACCAATTTCGAAATTAAAAACTTATAAAAATGAATTTGTGTGTGCAAAATATGTACGTTACGTATATGTATCCCTGAAAAATCAGGGATACCGCAATCCTTAAAAATTAGGGAAAACCATTAATTAATTTAGGAAATTTTATTAATTTATTTTGAATTTTGATATGGTTATATTTGGATTTCCAAGCGCTAATTGGCTAAAAGTAATTCTATAACTTCATAACTCTGTGAAGGTATTTAACACTTAACAACTTTTGTTTAAATGGGAGTGTTTTGACCATCGTGAATATATTCTTGATATAAAATCGAAATTCAAAATAATTTTAAAAAATAGTAACTTTATGCTTAAAAAGTGTAATTGTTTTAAATGTAAAAAATTGTTATTGAACTGAAAATAATACTGAACGTTCAATCAGCTGCGCACGACCCGGCCCATGCAACTTAAGTCCACTGCATCCAAATTATTTCATTACGTGGGATTTATAAAATAATTTACCAATCATATACCACGTAAGTGAGATTGAGGTTTTAAAAGTGCCGTCCCAACCATTCAATCACCTTAGTTTTTTTTATAAAAAACCGTGCCAAATTACTGAACGTACAGAATTACTAAACTGAATGTCATATCGAACAACCAATCGCGCACTAAGCAAACAATCGTGTAATTTAAACGACAGGGTATGAAGATTCAGAGAGATTACCGTAATACGTTATATTCATTAATTTAGACCTGGGGCCTGTTTAGTAAAAAACCTTTGTAAATTATTATTTTCTTTATTTTTTATTCTTATTTTTTTGTAAATTATTATTTATTTTACAAAAAATACTTTTTTTATTTTTTTTATATGCCTATTTTTTGTAAAATACACGATAAAGGTTTTTCGACTTGTAATCCAGGGGGAGCATCTCCACGCACTGCTCTGTGCTGATTGGTCGAAGCCGGCGTCTATTTTCATTTCCGCTTGAATAAAGAATATTCGCCGTCGTATATTCTCTATCATGTGATTTACAAAACATAGGCGGAGATTTGTAAAATGAAAATTTACAAACGTCTTTATGAAATAGGCTCCTGGGGCCAAATTTATTATAGGTAAAATCCTCGTAGCTGCGACTCTCGCCTTTTTGTTTACTCCAATAATCGCTCAGAATTGTTTTTCGTCTTTCAAATTGACTAATCAGCGTAGTGGTAGCAGAAATCATGTATGGGCACGCTTCCAACTTTACTTGAGGTTGTAAAAATCTTAAATGAGTTCGCAATTGCCCAGTTTCTGAGTCCTTACCGTACGCATGCTCTCTTCCAAGCGTAGGGACCACTGACCAGAAACAAGTTGAAATGAATCAATTTGCACTGCGCCGTTAAAATAGGCGGCAGCAAGTATTTTACGGCTATGTTAAATGTCAACTTATCACTAAATAATTATAACCAAAACCGATTTTAAACATATAAAAAAACAAAATTTAAACAAAAATACATGTGTTGATTACAAAATGCATACATATACTAAAGACTTATTTACACTAAAAACATGAAAATTAACAATTTTAGACCTTAAACAGAATATATTTTAAGGTTATATAATGCTTCGTTCTAAATTTGATGCAGTTTAAACACAAAGCAAAAATTAGCAAAATCACAAAAAATTCACTTTTTCTATGAAAATTTTGATAATGTAGACTAACAAAAATAAAAAACTTTTGCAAAAACACTTTATTCAACATTAATCCAGTTACTTTTGTGCTAGTTCTTTTGTGTTTTTAAAATAAGCCAATTTTCTAACACCCTAAATTGGTGGCCGAAATTAAGGCGTGGCCGAAATTAAGTCAGTTACCCTACATCGTTGCGAAGCAACAATCTAATTCACGGATTCTTAAAATTTTGAGATTCTTTTATTGTTAAAACTCTTAACCCCAGCTTCCTTTACATAATGATGGCTGATTGTTTTACCCACAGATGGTGAGCCCTTCCAGAATTTTAAGGATATACCCGCTTTCCGAATTTGAAATCGTGTCCAAAAATTTTTTCGGGTATCCCCCGAAAAGTGTAGGGGGAAGTTCTCGAATGTGTAATTTTCGTTAAAGTTAAAAAACCTTCGACCTTGTAATGGCCACCTAAGGTGAATTAAAGTACACCGGAGTCGTAATAATAAAAATCATCAAATTTAATTAAAAACTATTTTTTGAGCTCTATATCGAGATCAGCATTAGTTTTGTTTAAATCCAACGATTATCACCTCAAAATTAGATAACATTATTTAACCATATTTTTTTTTATTTAATAACAAACTTACAATCAGAATTTTAAATTTGTTTGAAGTTCATAAATTTATACAACAGCACCCATTGGTGATTCCTAGTTATAAATCTTCCCTATTAATGATTCCTAGTTATAAACCTTATCAACACTTTGAATGAAAATGAAAAATTAATGTTTTAGCTATACTATTTTTATTCAAAATGTTAAAAATCTAAAAATTTATAAACAATTTTAAAAACATCTATTTATAAACTAATAAATAACAAACATTGTTGTATAAGTCTTTAAAAATGTCAATTTTTTAATTTTTTTGGCATTAAAGTCGAGGGTTTTGCGTGCTAGCGATTTCCTGTTTGCTGTCCATACTACAGTAATCCATTATACAAAATTTTTAATACGTATTGGCCAGAAGTGTTTCGTTTGTATTATTTTTTTAGGAAATATAATCATTTAAACAAAACTTTTAACTTTTCCTGTTAGCCTTTGTGGTGAGCTTTTTATTTATTAAAGTTTTGTTTTATTTGTATTTCTTCAAATCTAAAAAATCGATTTTAAAAATAATTGCCTAAGTTTTTATATTTTTTTTGCGAATCAGACTAGGGTGGCTTTAAGTGGCACAAAAACTAGGGAAGTCTAGTAAATAAAGTTTCCCACCTTCCCTGAATGTTGCCCCTAATCCTAGTGGCACTAAGAGGTTAGTAACACTTGTTTATAAGTGGGTCTATAGGTAAAATACTCGTAGCTGAGAACAGAGGCGTGATTTAATTACGCCTTTTTAAAAAAAAACGCATCTTTTTACCTGTTTTTAATGAAAACTTAAAATCATTGCTAATATAAAATTAGTTTATATGAATTGGTTTTTAGTGTAAAGAAGTCTATTGTATATGTATGCATTTTTGGTTTTTAGTGTAAATAAGTCTTTAGTATATGTATGCATTTTGTAATCAACACATGTATTTTTGTTTAAATTTTGTTTTTTATATGTTTAAAATCGGTTTTGGTTATAATTATTTAGTGATAAGTTGACATTTAACATAGCCGTAAAATACTTGCTGCCGCCTATTTTAACGGCGCAGTGCAAATTGACTCATTTCAACTTGTTTCTGGTCAGTGGTCCCTACGCTTGGAAGAGAGCATGCGTACGGTAAGGACTCAGAAACTGGGCAATTGCGAACTCATTTAAGATTTTTACAACCTCAAGTAAAGTTGGAAGCGTGCCCATACATGATTTCTGCTACCACTACGCTGATTAGTCAATTTGAAAGACGAAAAACAATTCTGAGCGATTATTGGAGTAAACAAAAAGGCGAGAGTATAACAGGGTACATAATATTAAAAGTTAAAGAATATATATAAAAAAAAAAAAAAAAGCAAAACGCAACCGAACACCGACCTACAAAAGACAGCTAAAACGGAGGGTCGGCAGACAAATAGAAAGATAAAGGCTGAATAGCTAGGTAAAAATATAACCCCACTAAAGACAACGCAAAGATACATCGCCCAAAAAAACCAATAAAAAAAGAAAAACACCAGAAAAAAAAGAAAAAAACAAAGACCAAACAGAACAAGAGCGAGGTAAAACCAGACGAGGGATCCGAAAAAAGGATATAAGAAGCAAACAAGGAAAAAGAGGATAATATCAAATCAAAGATACTATGATGATAAATACCTAACTCAGTAAAAACATATCCGAGCGCACACATAAAAAAAACAAAAACGCACCACCCGAAACGCGCACCGAAAAAGAAAGCACAGGAAGAAAAAACCAACCGACCAACAAGCCAGGACGGAGCAGAAGGGACCCCAAGAGGACCACCCCAGAAGGAAACCCAGACCCACCCCCCCCCCCCAAAGGCCAGCAAAACAACAAAAGACCAAAAAGAAAAGAGAACGACGCGCAAAGCAATAACAAAAAAAGAAAAATAAAGAAATATATAAATTAAGGCATTACGGATATACATACGCGTATGCCAATTTTCCAATTGAATTAGCCACTATACGAGATTCAAATGAAATTATTGTATATCCTATTCTGGAAAACCAAGGATCTTACAAATCCCGAATATATATCCTAGAGCGCAAATAGTATTAGAGCCCGAACCGCGTATTTGAAACCGAAACACGTAAAATATATTGAAAAGAATAAAGAAAAAAATAGTGCGTAAAGCAATATCTAAATATATTGAGAACAAAGACGGGGAGATGCAAAGAAAAGAAACCACGACAAGCCGAATCGAGAAAGTTATGTAATTTTTGTTGTTTTTATGTTATGAAAAGTAATTGAGTGAAAAGTAAATTTAGGGTCTCTTCCAAAGCAGGACCACCAAGCCAAACGCCAGGCCAAAGGAAGGATGTAAAGAACGATCAGAAATATTGTCTGAGGGTCAAGCAGCCCGTCCAAGCCAAGCCAAAGGGAGCATTAGAATATGAGAAGTAGTAAAACTACCCGAAGCCAAGCCAAAGGGAGTCGGTTGGAATTAATATCTTTTAGTTATGATAAAATTTAAAAAAAAAAATTATATTGTATAATTTGGCTATATGTCTAAAAATAGCCAAGAGCAAGACTCTGACCCAGACGAAATTTATATCTTAGCGAATTTTATTCCGCAAATATGCCCACTACAAGAACGCAACAAATTACGCCCAGCAACGCATAAATTAGAAACCCAATTGAAAGAGAAAAAATCTTTCCGAGGCGTAGAAAACCCACACTACAGTAGAAAAAGATAAAGAGAGGTGGCTATAGAACTGCCAACAAAAAGCACCTTCCATTTACCGGAATATAGGGAAAACAGGGAAAGTTCCGAGTCATCGAAAATTTAATCAGATGCAAAAGCGGTTATCGAATTGACAGGAGAAAAATTAAATATACTCCCACTCTAACGGGCCACGCGCAACAAGGACCAAATGCTCCGCCACGCAAAGAGATTTATCTTTGGAAAAGGCATAGCAGAAGAATTTAGAAACCCGAAACGCAAAGATAAAAGCAGCAATTTTCAAAATTGCATCAAGGAACATGAATCTGTGACAATTTTGCAGATCGCGCAAACTTTTAAGCGAGGCATATCCAATTTACAGAGCCATTAAAGAGCGCAGTATTAGATACATTTCTGCGAATTTAGAGATACGAAAAATGCCATATTACTGACAAACCCAAAAAATTTAGAGAAGCATGGCGACGCCAGACGAGGAAATCAAACAATATGAGGCAATTTTTCATCAATAATACCCCAATAATAACAAAACACATATTCTGAGAACGGCAAAGACAAAACCAAATTTTTAAAATAAAAAAAAAAAACGCTCTATACAATGACATGGATTCTAAAATGCGACATAACAGCAATAAAAATCTAAAAAAAATAATCATATGGCAAATATCGCTATTCTTACTAGATGATGTATAAAAATCGCAAAGATGAACCAAAAATAAAAAAAGGAAAAACGGAATGAACAGGACACATTTAAAAGTAAAGAATATATATAAATAAAAATAAAAAAAAGCATAAATCGCTAACCGAATCACTCACCCAAACACAAACAGACGCGACAAACAAAAAGCAAACAAAAAACGCAAACAAAACAACCAAAACACCCAAAAAACACAAAAAAAAAAAAAACACAAAACCAAAGAAAAACAACCAAAACACAGAGACAAAAAGCCGGGCAGAAGCCAAAAAAGAAAGAAGCAAACAGAAAAAAAAACCACAACACAACCCCAACCCCACCCCAAAACAACCCCCCCACCCCCAAACCCCCCCGCAGCTACGAGGATTTTACCTATAATAAATTTGGCCCCAGGAGCCTATTTCATAAAGACGTTTGTAAATTTTCATTTTACAAATCTCCGCCTATGTTTTGTAAATCACATGATAGAGAATATACGACGGCGAATATTGATTGGTGAGCGGAAATGAAATGACGTGGCTTCGACCAATCAGCACAGAGCAGTGCGCGGAGATGCTCCCCCTGGATTACAAGTCGAAAAACCTTTATCGTGTATTTTACAAAAAATAGGCATATAAAAAAAATAAAAAAAGTATTTTTTGTAAAATAAATAATAATTTACAAAAAAAATAAGAATAAAAAATAAAGAAAATAATAATTTACAAAGGTTTTTATGAAACAGGCCCCAGGTCTAAATTAATGAATATAACGTATTACGGTAATCTCTCAAAATTTGCATACCCTGTCGTTTAAATTACACGATTGTTTGCTCGCACCTTATTGGTTTGTTCTATATGACATTCAGTTTAGTAATTCTGTACGTTCAGTAGTTTTGCACGGTTTTTTATAAAAAAAACTAAGGTGATTGAATGGTTGGGAAGGCACTTTTAAAACCTCAATCTCACTTACGTGATATAAGATTGGTAAATTAATTTATAAATCCCACGTAATGAAATAATTTGCATACAGTGGACTTAATTTGCATGAGCATGGTCGTGCGCAGCTGATTGGTCGTTCTGTATTATTTTCAGTTCAGTACAATTTTTTACATTTAAAACAATTACACTTTTTAAGCATAAAGTTACTATTTTTTAAAATTATTTTGAATTTCGATTTTATATCAAGAATATATTCACGATGGTCAAAACACTCCCATTTAAACAAAAGTTGTTAAGTGTTAAATACCTTCACAGAGTTATGAAGTTATAGAATTACTTTTAGCCAATTAGAGCTTAGGAAAAAGGAAAAAATCGAGATCTCTCATTCATTGGAGATCAATTTTTCCCAAGCGCTAATTAGCTAAAACAGCTTCTCCCACAACTATTCCCACAGAGCAAAACAGCAAAACAACTATTCCCACCTCAAAAACGGATATTTTGGGGGTCCATAAAATCCTAACGTGTTATTATTTTTCATTAATAAAATAAAAATTCACAAAAAACAACGGCGAAAATACCGCGGGCGGTGATGAAAACTAAAATGTGTTAGAGGTTTTAGCAAGGCTTGTAAAATAACGTTAGTAATGTTAATTCGTCATCCATTCATAATTTTTATTGCGAGAAAAATATTGTTTTATACATTGCTATGAATTTTTTACTGTTAAAAACAACTATTGAAATACACATAATTCAAAAACAATCGATTTAGAAATGGAACCGAGGGAATTCGGAGCTAGAAATAGGAAAATTCAAGCCTTAGTTGGAAACTTAGAGTCGCAAGCTAATTACCTGGATCCGAAAGTATGAAATCACTAAAGCGAAATCACTAAATTAATCTAGACTTGACTATACTCATCACTAGACTAATCACTAAAACGAAATCACCTAATCACTAAAGCATCTTCGCAAAGCGAAAGCCCCAACCGATTTTATATTAAGAGCTACATAAAAGTTCCTATTGTTTGTGGCTCAAAGTTCCCAAAAAGTTTGGCGGATCCACATTCCTTACGTACGGCTTTAACAACCCGTATACTGCAAATTCAAATAATTTCTATTAATTTAGTGTATTATGTGTATACAATATTGGTGTATGTTCATGTCTCTTAACAAAAAATATAAAAAAATAATCTGAAGGTATAATGTGAAAACTGTTTTTTTTTTTCAAAAGAAAAACACCAGTAAATAAAAAATAAAATGAAACAAACAAACTTAATCACAAATTCCACTACTTTCTTTTTAACTTTGTGTTGACTGAAACTGTGGTATTCAGCATAGAATTTGTTTATTTGCATTTAGTTGTAAAGCTACAAGCTTTCTTTACTGTAAAAATTGTAGCATCCCAACGGTTTGTAAAGTGTAAACGAATCTTAACTGTAAAAGCCAAATCCTTTTTTGTCCGCCCAAACCGCTTTAAAATTTTCATATTAAATATTATAACTATTTTTCTCCAACTTTTAAAATCCCAGTGGAAAGAATGTAAAAGTCGCATTATGTATGAATATAAAATACAATAAATATCTGTTACGGAAATAATTTTTGCATTAGTTTCTAAGTACGGCGTTGTTTTCAATTTGTTTACAACAGCTAGAATGAGTCGACTTACTATCAACTTAGTTCTAAGCCTAATTGTAAACGTATTTTTTTCCATGTTCCCCGTGGGCTATGAGCTGGTGGTGCTGAATACTCCAACGGAGGTTTTGCAAAATTTCGTCAACAAATCCAACTATTTAGAGCACGGTTATTATTTCGACAAGCGATCTCTTACAATTTTGTGGTCTTTTATAACCAGTTGCCAAGTAATGCGTTACTCTTTTTAGAAATTTTATTGAAATTTGATTTTTGAATATAAAATATTACGATAATAAGTTTAACCGACTTGTTTTGGGGGTTCAATGCTGACTGACAGACTACGGTGGTTTTTGTAACCTCGAACCGTTGAAAAATATTTTACAGGCTTTGATACGCAGGGTCTTTGGAAACGTAATTAAGGAATTTTCCCATTAAAAAAATAGAGAAACTTTGAGAAAAATGGTAATTTCTTCAAATAAAAAATTGGCTTTGGCTTAGGCATTGGTATATGTACTGATGAATTTTATTTTTGGCTTTAAGTTCCTCGCGCACAACTGCAAGTATGTAGCTGGTATAAGTTAGTGTTGTAAAAAGTATTGATTTTCTATTATTTTAAGTAAAAGTAAAAGTAATTTGAAAAAAATTTTAATTTAAGGTAGAAGGATACAGTTGAAAAAATTTCACCGATTTTCCCCAAAACATGTACTCGGGGGTTTTCGGAAGTCCTGATGACGAATCATACCTCCGTTTTTCAATTCGACCCCCCGGGGGCACTAGAGGGGTTGCGACCACCCCTCTTGAGGGCATTCTGACTTTATAGCGGTTTTACCTTAAAACCAGCTCAAAACACGTACTCGGGGTTGAATACAGTATTGAATAATGAACACTTTTTTTAATTAAAAAGTTAAAAATTTAAAAAAAAACAACATTTTTTGAGGTTAAAAACATTGCCCAGGGGGACTCGAACCTAGAGCTCCGGGATTGCGAGTTCGACGCTTCAACCACTCGGCTACTGTTCCGTCTGAGCTTCTATCTTAAAAGCGGGTTTTAAACAAACGTTTCTAAATGTAGTTTCCCGACGTCAAATCAAAAAAATACAAATCAAAGTTTAGTCATTTGATAAAAATTAGTTTGTTCCCAACTTTTAACACAGCAGTTGGACCATAATTCTGAGTCAGTTTTTAGGTTTTTAACGAAATTTCTACTATCACTCCTTTTTATTTTATTATTTCAACAATTTTAGCAATAAAACGAAACTAAAAAAACTTCAATAGTAGGGATTTTCGCTGAAAATTTTTGTAGGGATGTACATTTGGTGTATCTAACTTGAGTTAAATTTTTATTATGTAGTATTAACTCTGGTTCTGTTAAATTGGGAAAAACTGTTTTAAAATGACTTTTTTTAACGAAGCATATCTTGGCGTGGAATAGTCCACCAAAAATGTTAAGGATACCGAACTGACCGAAAAAAACACGCTTTCTCCCATCATATAGTTTGCTTCTGTCCGTCACGTACGGCACGAGTTATACACATAACCGACAGGATATCCTAACTGTATCGTCCCACCTTAAGTAAAGTAAGAGTAAAAGTAATTTGTGATTTTTTAATTTAAGTAAAGTAAAAGCAAAAGTAAGGGTCAAAATTTTATTTAAGTAAAGTAAAATTAAAAACAAGACCTATTCTTTTAAGTAAAAGTAAGAGTAAAAGTATAATAAAAGTTTTTTGAAACGGAGCAAAACACCGGTTTTTAGAGACCCAAAGCTCCGTTTCAAATTTTTTTGCTTATTTTATGCATTAATTTCATTTTAAATGGTTTTTAGCGTTTTAGCATTTGAAAAACTTTTTCTGACAATCAATTTTAACAAGCATATAAGGAATTTACTCATTGAAATTATTTAAATTTTACTTAAATTAATTCTTAAGTATTCGCAGGAAAAAATCCAAGTAAGAGTAAAAGTAAAAGTAATTGAAAATTTAAAATTCGAGTAAGAATAAAAGTAAAAGTAAGTGAAATTTAAAAGTCGAGTAAAAGTAAAAGTAATCCAAAATCCGTTATTTTTATTATTTTAAGTAAAAGTAAAAGTAACCTTTTAAAACACTAGTCCAAGTTCCCTCGAGCCTTTATAGACTCTAAAACTAAGCCTTAACTCCAAATTTTAACTACAAGCTGACAAGCTTCACTAAAGCATCACTCTTACGTTTCCAAAGAAATGGCATGTTTGTAACTTTTTTGCGACAATTTCCTGACATTTAACGTTTTCTGGTATTTTTGCTTATCTTTTTTAACCATAGAATTTCTATTCCCATACACAGTTTCAGCCGTACAAACAAACAAATTATTAAAACTAAGCCTCTAGTCATTATTTCAAGATAAGTCCCATCATCATGGAGAAAATACACACTATAAAAAACGGTGGGTAGCATTTTATTCTAGGCTTGACTGCTTTATTTTGGATTTTATATTTTAAAAATACTGTGTTATTTTTAAACTGTTTATTTTTAAATCTAAATGTAGTATATTTCTAAGCAGAGTTATTTTTTTGTACGTTTTCTGTGAATTCAAGCCGAAATAAATATAATATGAAGGAAAGCAAACGTTTTAAAACACTAACTTATACCAGCTACATACTTGCAGTTGTGCGCGAGGAACTTAAAGCCAAAAATAAAATTCATCAGTACATATACCAATGCCTAAGCCAAAGCCAATTTTTTATTTGAAGAAATTACCATTTTCTCTCAAAGTTTCTCTATTTTTTTAATGGGAAAATTCCTTAATTACGTTTCCAAAGACCCTGCGTATCAAAGCCTGTAAAATATTTTTCAACGGTTCGAGGTTCCGAAACCACCGTAGTCTGTAGTCAGCATTGAACCCCCAAAACAAGTCGGTTAGATTTCTTTATCGTAATATTTTATTCAAAATCCGAATTTCAATAAAATTTCTAAAAAGAGTAACGCATTACTTGGCAACTGGTTATAAAAGACCACAAAATTGTAAGAGATCACTTGTCAAAATAATAACCGTGCTCTAAATAGTTGGATTTGTTGACGAAATTTTAAAACCTCCGTTGGAGTATTCAGCACCACCAGCTCATAGCCCACGGGGAACATGGAAAAAAATACGTTTACAATTAGGCTTAGAACTAAGTTGATAGTAAGTCGACTCATTCTAGCTGTTGTAAACAAATTGAAAACAACGCCGTACTTAGAAACTAATGCAAAAATTATTTCCGTAACAGATATTTATTGTATTTTATATTCATACATAATGCGACTTTTACATTCTTTCCACTGGGATTTTAAAAGTTAGAGAAAAATAGTTATAATATTTAATATGAAAATTTTAAAGCGGTTTGGGCGGACAAAAAAGGATTTGGCTTTTACAGTTAAGATTCGTTTACACTTTTCAAACCGTTGGGATGCTAGATTTTTTGCAGTAAAGAAAGCTTGTAGCTTTACAACTAAATGCAAATAAACAAATTCTATGCTGAATACCACAGTTTCAGTCAACACAAAGTTAAAAAGGAAAGTAGTGGAATTTGTGATTAAGTTTGTTTGTTTCGTTTTTATTTTTATTTACTGGTGTTCTTTTTTTGAAAAAAAAAAACAGTTTTCACATTATACCTTCAGATTATTTTTTTATATTTTTTGTTAAGAGACATGAACATACACCAATATTGTATACACATAATACACTAAATTAATAAAAATTATTTGAATTTGCAGTATACGGGTTGTTAAAGCCGTACGTGGGGAAGGTGGATCCGCCAAACTTTTTGGGAACTTTGAGCCACAAACAATTGGAACTTTTATGTAGCTCTTAATATAAAATCGGTTGGGGCTTTCGCTTTGCGAAGATGCTTTAGTGATTAGGTGATTTCGTTTTAGTGATTAGTCTAGTGATGAGTATAGTCAAGTCTAGATTAATTTAGTGATTTCGCTTTAGTGATTTCATACTTTCGGATCCAGGTAATTAGCTTGCGACTCTAAGTTTCCAACTAAGGCTTGAATTTTCCTATTTCTAGCTCCGAATTCCCTCGGTTCCATTTCTAAATCGATTGTTTTTGAATTATGTGTATTTCAATAGTTGTTTTTAACAGTAAAAAATTCATAGCAATGTGTAAAACAATATTTTTCTCGCAATAAAAATTATGAATGGATGACGAAATAACATTACTAACGTTATTTTACAAGCCTTGCTAAAACCTCTAACACATTTTAGTTTTCATCACGGCCCGCGGTATTTTCGCCGTCGTTTTTTGTGAATTTTTATTTTATTAATGAAAAATAATAACACGTTAGGATTTTATGGACCCTCAAAATATCCGTTTTTGAGGTGGGAATAGTTGTTTTGCTGTTTTGCTCTGTGGGAATAGTTATGGGAGAAGCTGTTTTAGCTAATTAGCGCTTGGGAAAAATTGATCTCCAATGAATGAGAGATCTCGATCTTTTTCCTAAGCTCTAATTGGCTAAAATAGTGATTCTATAACTTCATAACTCTGTGAAGGTATTTAACACTTAACAACTTTTGTTTAAATGGGAGTGTTTTAACCATCGTGAATATATTCTTGATATAAAATCGAAATTCAAAATAATTTTAAAAAATAGTAACTTTATGCTTAAAAAGTGTAATTGTTTTAAATGTAAAAAATTATACTGAACTGAAAATAATACAGAACGACCAATCAGCTGCGCACGACCATGCTCATGCAAATTAAGTCCACTGTATGCAAATTATTTCATTACGTGGGATTTATAAGGTAATTTTCCAATCTTATATCACGTAAGTGAGATTGAGGTTTTAAAAGTGCCTTCCCAACTCCATTCAATCACCTTAGTTTTTTTTATAAAAAACCGTGCAAAACTACTGAACGTACAGAATTACTAAACGGAATGTCATATAAAACAAACCAATAAGGTGCTAGAAAACAATCGTGTATTTTAAACGACAGGGTATGCAAATTTTGAGAGATTACCGTAATACGTTATATTCATTAATTTAGACCTGGGGCCTGTTTCATAAAAACCTTTGTAAATTCTTATTTTCTTTATTTTTTTATTCTTATTTTTTTTGTAAATTATTATTTATTTTACAAAAAATACTTTTTTTATTTTTTTTATATGCCTATTTTTTGTAAAATACACGATAAAGGTTTTTCGACTTGTAATCCAGGGGGAGCATCTCCGCGCACTGCTCTGTGCTGATTGGTCGAAGCCACGTCATTTCATTTCCGCTCACCAATCAATATTCGCCGTCGTATATTCTCTATCATGTGATTTACAAAACATAGGCGGAGATTTGTAAAATGAAAATTTACAAACGTCTTTATGAAATAGGCTCCTGGGGCCAAATTTATTATAGGTAAAATCCTCGTAGCTGCGACTCTCGCCTTTTTGTTTACTCCAATAATCGCTCAGAATTGTTTTTCGTCTTTCAAATTGACTAATCAGCGTAGTGGTAGCAGAAATC
>JASAMX010017455.1:0-22486 GCA_030248175.1 Microlaimidae sp. YZB2_3
AACACTGTCACAAATCAAATTTCTATAACGCCCTAAATAGACTACTCTTTTAGTTTTTTAACCCGTTTAGTTTACTGTAATTAAAGGAACACTGTCACAAATCAAATTTTTATCACGCCCTAAATGGACTACTCTTTTAATACAAAACCTTAATCTTAATGTGGACGTCAAAACTATTTTTAGTTTTTTGCCCCGTTTAGTTTATTGCAATTAAATAAGGACTGTCGCAAACCAAATTTCTATAATGCCCTGAATGGAGTACTCTTTTAATACAAAACTACTCTTTTAATCTTAATCTACTTCAAATTAAATATTTTGGTTTCTCCAGCCCAATTCAACAACATTCATAAATTTTAATTATATCGGTTCAGTAACAAAGTTGTATGATCCGGGCGTTACAGGAATTTGATTTGTAGTATTACTCCTTTAAAAACCAAACAATAAATTTGGAAATACTTTTATATTTTATTTTTTCGGAAAGTTTTATATTAACTTTAGAAAATTCCTTTATTTTATATCTGCAACATTTTTATTATTATCGCATCCAAATACACAAAAGAAAACAATAAATTCAGAATCTATAATATAAAACATAAAAACGTTAATAAAATATTTTTTTCATTTAATTTGCTTTTATGTCACTAATTTGTTGGTATTTGTTTTAACCAAAATTTTGTTTTACAATTAAATGTTTGTAAGAAATCATAAAAGGAATCACATATCAATAAAAAAGATAATATAAAAGCAAATAGAATAGTTTTTTTAACATAAATGAATCTAATATACATAAGTTTCTCATTTAATGGTCGGGGCTGCGGTGATATCTTCGTCTTAAATGGCCGGAGCTCCAGAGCATGATATTGGAGGTTCGGAACACATACATATATTTATGTCTATAAAAGTGTGTTATTTCGTATTTTTTTTACAATAACCGATGAGCGAAATGAAATAATAACTCCGCCACTGTGTATACAGTGCCTGTCCCAAGCCAGGATAAAGGAGGAGGGTTACAGAGGAACTTGTGGCAGTTTCTCTGTAAATTTTTTTTCTACGCGGGATGCCTGCAGTCAGCATTATCTTCATCGATGATGTCGTCGTTAAACGGCTGGGTGAAAAGCGTGACGGAAGTCCCTGCATTACGATTGCTGACAAGTCTGTCGCAGTTTTGCCGCTCCTAATGAAGATCATGGATCCGAAGGATAATTGGAACAATTTCCTAGCAGCCAAAGGAACAGCGAAGAAAAGACTTAACGGAAGCAAAAACCTCTGCCACAAGAGCAAACAGAAGAAGAAATAATAACCGATTTTCGAAATGAACGAAAATTTAAAATTTTTACAGTTTGTTTGATAGTAAGACAACCTCCCGGTTTTGGGGAAGGTATACTCAGAAATGTAAAAAAACTAAGGCCCGTGTATCCCTCAAACCCCAATTCGTAGTGTTTAAAACTGGAACCCTTAAATTTTAGTAAGAAATCCTGGGTATAACCAACAAAATTTTTAACAAACTAAATTTTATTTCCAAACTTTAGGGTCTCCAACGGCCCTAAAAACTACTTAAAATTGCTAATAAATTTTAAGTAATTTAGTTTTTCATGTTTTTTTTGGATTTGCTTTGATCGATGAAACTCTGCATGAAATAACATTCTTTTAATAAACGTTCTGTTGTAACAACTCAATAAAAAATTTCTATGAACAAATAAAAAACAAGAAGCTTTTTATAATCTTTTTTGGACACATTAATTAAATTTAATTCAAAAGTTTTCTTTTTGAACATACGCTAATTATTTATTATACACGTGTTACGTAATAAATAACACCCGGGGATTAAGAAAACAAAAACAACAGCTGGCTGTGCCTACTGAACTTTAGGCGAGTAAATCGATTTTTTTAATTATGCAAATATTTTGCACAAAAAGACTGCACGCAGGAAAATGATACAAGTTGATGAATGTATTTTCCGCCAGGACTAAAACGAAGCGGGACTCAAACGAAGCGGGACTAAAACGAAGCGGGACTGAAGCGAAGCTCGCAGTGATTTTTTTCCGGGACTCAAACGAAGCGGGACTAAAAAGTAGCAGATTCGGCTATACCCATACTTAGTGAACTAACTGGCTCGCTTTTGATACGTCAGGGTCTTATATAGATTAAAAAGTAAAGCTGGAATTCAATACGGAAATTTGTGAAAAGAATGAGTGGTTTTGTGAAGTTTTTACGCTGCAAATTTCAAAAGACCAACTAAAAATGTTTTTAAAAAAAGTATAATTTTTTGTTTCGGAACTGGATCAACTTATATTTTTTCATACTGATCTGGGTGAAGTTAAAATCCAAAATTTTTTTCACTTAAATCAATCTTTCAACATAAAAATCATGTGCCTATGTTCAAAAATGACAAAATTATCCGCAAATGCCACAGTCATACACTAGCATATAATTAAAAAAAAGAACTTTATTCTTCTATTAAGGATAAAATTTAATTTTGCATTTAGCCGTAATAATTATCTTCTTTGATGTTTTAACGTTTTTTACATCATTATTATTTTAATGTATTTTTTACACTTTGTTCCTTTTAGGCCGGAAACCGGGGAGCGAGTGTTCGACTTGAAATGTGACGGGGAAACTTACACCGTGGCCTGGCATCCCAAACAGTACCTACTCGCCTTCGCCTGCGACGACAGCAGTCGCGGAGGCTACCGAGGGGACAGTGGGAAAATAAGGATTTTCGGATTCAGTCCGGAACAGCAGTAGTCCGGATCCGGAATTTCCCCAGAGATTCTCATAAGAAAAGTCGACCCCTCCTCTCCAGAAAACATTGAGGTTGGTTCCGGATTTCGCGATTCAATTCATTTCCGGGCAGAACGCGTGTATATTGCTGAGACTTTATATTTGACTTGGGATTCATTCGGATTTTCAAGTTCAGGGAAAAGAGAAAATTCGAATTTTTGGATTCATCCGGACCGCTGAGGTAGCCAGTCCGAAATTCTTCTGGAACTTATATCTGAATTTGATACAAAGTCATTCCAGAATTATAATTTATCAAAATATACGTGATTTTACTACGTGCAGAAATTTGAATTTTGGATTTATTGTGATTTGAATATAGTAGATACGGATTCTATTTTCAGAAGAACCATACTGAATATCCTACGCAGTCTGAAATTTGGTAATTTATTTTACAGTCGCAGTTTAATAATTAATTTTAACTTCGGATTTATTTTGAAATTCAATGAAACTATAGATGAAAACCACAGCTGAGAGTTGAGACTACATTATGGCTAGAACCGATCAGCAGTTACACTGGGAGCCTATGTATAGACAATCAGCGTTTGCGCTAATGTCAATTAAATAATAAAATAAAATAATAATAGTTATTTTTTCCTTTCTTTTCATTCGGATATCTTATTCAATTTTGCATTTGTTTCTTGTTGTTTGTTCTGTTATTTGTTGAATTGTACGAGATTAAACCAATAAAAAATTCATGTTTTGTCGTTTATTTTTTAAGGAAACAAAAGTTACTGTAGTTTTCTGCTCGCTCGCTTGAATACCCATTTTGAGATGCAAACTAAGATGATTTTATTAAACACAGGATTCTAATGTTAAAGCGCATTATTGTTGTGTCCTTAAATGCCCACTAAGGATTAGAGGACAAACCCAGTTTGGTAGTGATGGATGGAACTACGGAACACCGGAACCAGAACCGGAATTGAGATAGATTTTCCAAAAATCTGGAACCGGAACTTCAAATTTTGCCCGGAACATCCGCCATAGATGAACAAGGGGGGTAGGGTGCCACCTCCCTAGCCTCGAAATTTCGAGCCCCCCCCCCTAGAAAAAAAACCAGGGCCCCCTCCCCCCAAATTTTTGATTTTTTACCCTTGACCCCCCTCTAGATTTTGAAATCTGACCCCCTCCCCTCCCCTCTCGAGAAAATTTTAAGTACTTTTTTTATACTAAATTTTCTTCCAAAAACGTGAATTTTTAACACAAATTGATGTTTTTACACACTTTTTATACCTGAATATCGCTTTTTATTCAATAAAATGTAGTATTATTTTAAAAAAACTATTATTAAACTTTTAATGGTTTAAAAGTATTTTGCTTCGGAAATTGGGCCCCACCTGACCCCCCTCTAGGTTTCAAAATCTTCCAACCCGGGTCGCCCCCCCCCTAGAAAGCTAGGGGGGTTCGGCCCCCCTAGGACCCCTCCTAGATTTTAAAATGTCATTTACCCGGGGTAAACACCGCCCCCCCTTGTTTTTTGACCCTGTTCATCTATGTCCGGAACTGCCCATCACTACCATTTGATGTTCATTACCCTAAAATTATGTTCAAAAGCTCCGGCTATCTTTAATGAAATTATCATAAAAATAAAGAAAATTAACATCTTTTGTTTACTCAAAGATGTATATAAAAATAAATACAATGTTATTACTTTTAAGCCAATTTAAGTAACTAAGTTTAATTGGCCAATTTATTTGTTTGGTAAAATTTGCACAAATAATTTTGCTAAGCCTGGTATTTTTTGACAGGATCGTCGTTTTGTTCAATTAAGTAAGACGTTTAAAAAAAGAATCTGTTGTAATGTTTTTTGATCAAGTAAAAACTGAACATAATATGATAAAAACTAAAATAGTACTGAACACGACAGTATAAACAAAACTATATATACCAAGTTAGGCTAGTTTAAAAAATTTGGCGCCGGTGTATTATCATTATAATGACATTCACAATTCAAACTGTTTGGGTTAATGTTCTATTTTCCATTAACTCACCTGAATTGGATTAATTTATTGGCGAGAAAGTAACTAAATAATTATGCCGGTGTAATAGTACACTTGTGAATTAAAAAGAATTCTATTTAAATGTGGTGAATCATTAAAATGGATTATTCTAAAATTATGCCATTATAATCACACACACTGGCACGGGCACCCTTTTTATGCAGGTTGTACCACATTTCCGTTATAATTTTATGTATAAAAACTAGTGTACCCTTGAAGACTATTCAAATTTCAAGTAAGGAAAAATTAAAAACAGTAAAGGCCCGTTCCCATTCACACTTACGCACGATGCACAATGCATTATAGTCCTGTTTACACTTACATTAAAATGCATTAAAACGAATTTTCAGCCAAAACTATTGTTAACTACAGTTTAAAATGCTTGTTTTTCTTATTAAAAAAAACGAAACCTAACAAAAATATAGCGTTGTTTTAAATCCAAGTTGACAAAAAAACTCAAATTGACCGATTTTGGGATAAACATCCCTGAATATTGGTCAAGAAAACTAAAAAGCCATTTTATTTATTTACTCTTTTTTTTATTTATTTTCGTCACTCTTTTTATTTATTTTTGCATAAAATTATGTTTTATATCTTTTTAAATACAAAAATAATATGTTTTAAATTTTATGTATAATGAAATGTGAAGTCGTTTGTTTAGGAATATTATTTGATTCGTTTTTAAAGCAGAAGAGTTCTCAACGTACGTACTTTGCGAAAAAAGTGCGTACAAATTTGCGAGGCGTTCTGCTACTAGCACAAAACTTGGAACGTCGTTTTAAGCCCCATAATGCATTGTGCGTAAATGTGAACACCTATTTTTCGGAGTTTTAATGCATTGTGCATAAGTGTGAACGGGCCTTATAGTTGAAGCATTTGAACTGCCCTTTGGAAGAAAGGTCAATTTTTTTTAATGATCGGTTGTGTCTAAATTAATAGTATCTTCAAGATTTTTTAGAAAAACTTCTCTACAAAAAGTTTGCATTTTGAATTAGCTTAGTATTAAAATGTAGCTAAGATCTAACTTCCTTTTCATATATCTTTTTTCTCACTATTTGCATTTGGTGAATAATATGCACAATATGCAGGAACGAGTGAATTTAAGAAAACGCTTGGTTCACAACAATAGTTTAAAATTAATTGATGACTTGTTGTATTAATAACTCCGGCTGTGATTTCAATAAACTTAATTTTCTTATAGTTTTTTTTTAAAATTATTATATTATACAGAAAAATTATTTAAAAACTAATACCCTAAAATGTTTGGCTCATCTTCCGTTTGAACTACGAATAAAAAAAACACGTCCGCTCATTTAAAAGTACAGTAGTATTTGCATATATTATCACATGTACAAATTCGCAAAGCTATCGGAATGTATCGGGCGGTGAGAATCGGTCTGTATTTTCGGCATATAACAACATCAGGACTAATTAGTCCACCGGGACGACCCAGTCGTTGTCGATTTTCAACAGTTCGCAAGACACCTCCCACAACTTTCCGGCCATAATTGGGTCCCGAGCGGCCACTGAGGGGGTGTAGCGATCCGTGTTCTCCAAATACTTCCCGCTCTGCTCCCCGCACTCCTGAGAACACGCACAGTAGATGATATTCTGAGCTCCGTCCGAGGAATTTCTGAAAATTTATTTTAATTTAACAATCTCATTGGCCAGGGACGTAACCAGGGGGGGGGCCGCCCATCCCCCGAAACGGTCTCGGACAGGGGGAAAATAAGAATAGTAGTTGGGCGGTGGGGGGGGGGCGGCCGCCCCCCCGAATGGTCGCTAGATAGTAAAATTTGGGGGTTTTCAGAGGCTAAAAATTCAAAATTTTCTAGCGCCTCGCTAATCGCTCGGCGCCAAACTATAAAATAATTTTAGTACCTCAATTGACCCCCAACACCAAAAAATTTTTTCCCCGCCGCCAACAACCAGAACCAATATCCCCCAACCAAAAAAAAAATTAATGCGCATTAGTTACAATATTTTTTATAAACAACAGAAGAAAACTCGTTTTATGTACCATCCCCAGTGCTTGGCATTTTCTTTCATATAGGTGGTAGGTACCCAAACATGTCGAGATGCTGCTCATGTGCTTTGGTTTACAATGTGGGTGTAGCCAAGGGGTCTGAAAGGTCTTTAAATTCGTTTTTTTTGAAATCCAGGCTCTGCCAATGTTTGCTAATGTGATTTTTAAATAAAAAAGCATGTTTTAACCGCTAAAAACATTAGATAATAGGTTATTAGGCCAAAAACAGTGTATTATACAGCTTTATCTACGTTTATTCTTGCTTTTTTAACGTTTTCGAAAATTGAGGGGGGGGGGCTCCGCCCCCCCCCCCAAATTTCGGGGTGGGGGCGGAGCTCCCCTTCCCGAAGTTTTTGTTTTGTACTACAATCCGCCCCCTTCCAAAAATGAAAGTCTGGGTGCGTCCCTGTCATTGGCCGACTTTTATTAATTTTAATTTATTTTGGTCAATTGTTAAGAGTTTAGTGGATATTATGACTGCAGCATTTATAACCGCCGGTCGCTGCTTTTTGATAGCAAAAAAATATTTAGTGTATTGATGCTTATGTTTTTCCGAAAACACAACTCATACTCATACTCATTTCTGCATTAATCTGAAAGCAAACCCTACACAAACGAGAACCATCGCAAATCGTCTAATAGCCAACTGGCTAAAAGTTCCAAAGAAAGTTAGCAAGTTCTGTAACGTGACGAAACACCTAGGGAACTTCTTTCGTTCTTATTTGTAAAAGTTCCCAGTACAAACTGGTATTTAGATGTATGCAGTAGAGTAATCAGTAGTAGATATTTGCATTAGCTGTAATGCAAAAACTCCGGACGACGGAAGCTTATGAGCAGCCCTTGGCCGCAGCACGCAAAAATAGGAGTATAAAGAGGCTCCCTGTGGATCTTCAAAAATCGTGGTTTCATTTATTTATCCTTGAAAACCCCATACGAAATAGTATTATCGGGATCAGCCCTGTGAAGTGTGAACCCTGACTTGAAAACAAAGCGTGATTTATTATTTCTTGTTAAAGAAGCGATTTTTATTCCAAATACAATTACGCTTTTTGAAACACAAAATCAACAGTACAGAAAAAGGCTAAAAATTTACCTGCAGTACACGTGGCAGATGAAGCTCCAAAAGGCTCTGATAACGGTTGCCGCCATAAAAAGACCCTGGTCCCTGACCAAACCGGTCAGAATGGGGGTACCGGGGTGGGCCGCGTGGACCCTGACCCCGGTCCCGTGGAGCCGGTGGCTGAGTTCCTTTACGAAAAGGACGTTGCACAACTTGCTGTGGCTGTACGCCGTCATACCCCCCAGGGTGTAGGAACCCGGGTGCTCGAACATCAGGTCCTGGAAACGAACCCCGCTGCAGAAGTAGTGCATGTCCGAGCTTACTACGATTACCCTATAATTATTGGTCAATCTTCAAGATATTTTTGTTGAATAAACCTCTCTTAAATGCCCATATCAAGACCTCAAATTGTCAAGTGTCGTCGAAGAAAATCTCCGTTATAATATAGTTATTAGTGTAGTACTGATTTTTTGGCCTTAACTGTTCTAAGCAAATAAATGAACAAAAAACATGATTATTAGTCACGTTTACGTTTATTATATAGATAGTTTAGACTCGTTTATGTTTTCGTTTGAGTGAAAGTTTATAACAGTAACTTTATAATGCTGGATGTTTTGTGCGATTATGGTTTATTTTTTAAACATATAAACGAATTTTTAATGAACAGTTTCTTTTTTTGATAACTAACCTAAGAATTGGACCTCTTCAATTTACCTTGAAGGAACGCTTTCTTTTAGCATGTCCATTAGCAAATAGGTGAGATACATATGACCCAAATGGTTCACTCCCAAATTCATTTCGAAGCCATCTTTAAAATAATAGTCCATTATTTTTCGTATAAATACTTATTATGTTAAAATTCTTAAGTTCTATTATACTATACATCGTATTTATTAATTTTAAATATAAAAGTATTTCCATATTGCTACTGCCTGCCGATCATTATTAAGAATATTTCAAAATGTCGCATTGGCACCTGTAAACGTCTTGCACATTTTGATCTAATATTCGCTTTTTTTGTCCATTATTGAAATGTTCTTAACATGCTAATTTTGTGACTGGTAAGGGTTGTAAGAAATGGTAGAAAACATATTGATCGTCACTCATGATTTTAAAAAAAATTAAACAAGGTTTTTTGTACTTTTATGAAAACAATGCCAAACGAAATATAATTTGTTTGATTTATAGTCATATAAAATAGATCGAAAAATAATGGACTGGACAGGCCTTTGGTGGTCTTCTTGGGGCCCATGTATCCCGCGTTTAGGATTAAACAGTCCAGTTTTTGCTCCCTTTTCTTAAATTCCGCTACAAAGTTCCTTATGCTCTCCAAATCGGCCAAGTCTATGGGCAGAACGTAGCCCCGCGGTCCGTGATGAACCGACCACCGAATGTCGTCCAAAATTTCCTGTGCGACACGGGTGGATCTAAAAATTTAGAATTTAAGTTTATTTTCGGAAAAAGTATTATTTATCAAAATCGCCGGGCGACGTTTGGATTCCACCGAGAACCATCGTCAGGCAGACATGAACATGTAAACTACCTAAATTCTATTTTGTTGTTTTAAACATATTTTTTATTAAACCACGTTTCGATTCCACCGAAAAAAATCGGCAGGCAAATGTAAAAATCTGTATCACGGAAATGCGAGCACCGTATTGTTAATAAAACGTCAGTAATTATTAAGTAAAAGAATACCTACCTTGCAGCCCATATGACCTTTGCGCCGCGAGCGGTCAGTTGGCGGGCCACATCCGCTCCAATTCCAGAACTAGACCCGGTTACAATTACCGTTTCTCCGTTGTCATAGCGACAGCTCCTAGGAACCTAAAAAATCATCATCATTGTTACTTTTGTTTTATATTTTTTAAATCTAATCTTATTCAATTAACAGTAATTTTTAATACTTAAATGAATAGCAGGGACAATATTGTTATAAATAATATTAAATTCGTAGTATCCATGACGTAAAGATGTTCATTTTCATTCAACATAGTTTCGTTTTTAGAGGAACATTGTCACACGTACGGGCATTTTTTTTACAAAAATTTTTTGTTGATAAGTATTCTCAATAGAATTTTGTGCAAAAATATGCCACTAGCCCTGTTATGTTACACGTTTGCAAAGGCGCTTGTTTAGACGTTTTTTTTAATTAGCTTATATCCTGTCACTTTGTTGGCTCTGAGATAAACGCAGCTTTCTTTCGCTGTGCAAAATTTATAAACGTCTCGTCGTTTCAATTGCTTTATATAAATGATTTATATAAAAATTTGGCGAAGCGAGCAACAAACGTGTGCATCACAGACGTTGTGGCACGCACAATACAAGTAACAAGTTAAACATCAAAGGAATGCCGAAGTAGATTTAGTAAAACTTGTTATTTACAACTTCACTCACCTGCTTAAAGAAGAAATTCGTTCTTTTAACCATGCGGGTTATTATATATCCAATAATGAACCAGACGATCCATCCGTATTGGTAACGAACTGGGCGCAAAAGAAATCCCAAAACCGCGCAAAATATCCAGAATCTGATGGAAATTCGCATTTTTTTAATCTTCAAATGCGCTTCTTCTAAATGAACACAATTTAAAAAAGCTTGTAGTGTGTGAATTTTAATAAATTATATGCTAAAAAATTCTTTAAATCCACGCAGTAAACATCATGTATATTTTATTAAAATCAAAACATTAAAAATAAATGTCTAAAAGCAAGGTATTACAATTAAAAAAACAGTTTGCAAGATATTTTAGGATTATTAATTATTTCTTTTATATTTTTGAACAACGAAACAGAGTTGGTGGGAAGGGGAATAGAATCGGCTAAATAAGTGATAGAAGCAAATAAGGCTTGGAAAAAAATCATGTCTCAAAAGCTTACAGGAGCTTGGACAGAGGCTAAACTCCAGATACTGAATAAGCTTAAAGCTCCTTGATTTAATAAACGAAGCTCCGGAGTGTATGATACTGGAGAGAAGGAAAATCACTAGTTAGAAATCAGGTTGAAGACATCTAAATCTGCTCGGGTCTGAGCCTTAGGACGCAAAAAGCTGAATGCGACTTAGCTCGGATGCGAGTCAATTTTGTTGAATATCTAGCAAAATACAGGTGAGAAGCGGGTATAAACAATAAAATTAGAGCTGCAGAGATAAAGAGAAGAGAAGTAGTGAAAAGAATGTACAAAGGTACATTCCAAAAAAGACAACTTGTCCTTGTTGAGATTAGGACCGCGGAACTAAGACGTTATCATTTTTCCTTGCGTTTGGAGTTTTACTTTACATTGACCTATTTAGATTACAAATGTCCTTATTTTGAGCTTGTCCTTCCATACACGATGCGGAATTGTGTCAGTCGGTGACGATATCGTATCGCAGCTTCGCGCTATTTAAATTTCACAAATAAAAAATAAAACTTATTTTAGGATTTAGATTTTTAAAAAGAGATTTAAACTCTCATTAAGGTGTAAAGTTTCTTAAAATTATCTTCTGCTATAGATGGCATGTCCAGGGTTTCGGAATATTTTGGAGATGTTATTTGAGAATGGGAGTATTACCAGATTTATGGTTGACGGGAGACTTGGCGTGTTACGGTCAAATGCCGTAAAAATATTAATCCTTAAACACAAAAAAACGTAAAATAACAAAGAAACCTCGGCACATCCCGAGAGGCTTAAATAAAACTAATATTTTTAAGAAAATTAAATTTTTTGCAGATTACACGGTATACACATGGCTAAAATTTTCCTATGGGAGTGTGTAGACGCAAGCATACATGGGCAAGTTGGTCCGGAGTGGGGGAGTTAAACCCCAAATTAGGGGGAGGGGTTAAAATCCGAGAAACGTAAAATACCCATATCGTTTTTTCTGAAGTGTATTGTACCCATATCTTCTTTCAATTTAAAGAAAAAATAGGTAATTCTTAGCAGCCAAAGAACAGCGAAAAAAGACTTATTTGCCCATATATCCAGTCACAACAGCAAACAGAATAAGAAAGGTAAAAAACGCTAATTTTAGGTCAAAAAGCCCTTTCTATTATTGCATTTTTGAGATTTTACTGTTCAAAACATTCATTTTGACCTCAAAAATTAAGTTTGAAGGCAGCTAAAAACCATTTTAAAGACATTTTTTTCTTCGTTTTTCCAAAATCGGGGGTAAGCCTTTTTTCCCATCCCCCACTTCTGAGTGGGGGGAGGGGTTAAACCCCCCTTCTCAGAATTGAGTTGTTAACCCCCAACCTCCCCCCATGTGAAGACATTTTTTTCTTCATTTTTCCAAGATTGGGGGGTTAACCTTTTCTCCCACACCCCACTTCTGAGTAGGGAGGGGGCGGTTAAACCCCCTTCTCCGAATTGGAGGGTTAACCCCCCAAACCCCCTTGCGCCCATGTATGGACAAAAGACCGAGAATCATAAGCGAAATAACTGTCGTTCACGAAATATTGTGAATTGAAACTGTTTTACAATCGAATGTGCATCACAATAAAAATAGTATTGCGAAGATTGCAATTGAACGAATGTTTTTGCTCCATTACTTTCATTTTTAAAAAGCATAAAAAAACCTAAATTAAAAAGATATTAATAAAAAAGTTCGAGCGTAAGTACAAAAATGTTATTCTTTAAAACAATTGAAGGTTCAAAGCAACAGCGATAGGCACATTAAATTATTCTTTGGTAAAAATTATAAAAGCATATACGACATATGCACACTCATTTATCAATGGTATTACATATTAACGTTGAGCGCTGCATTGTTTCGTGCAGCATTTTCTACGTAAATAAACAGGATTTGAATGATCTTCAGATTATCTTTTGTGGTCTGTGCAAATGGGTCAAAAGTGTTCTTTCGGTGCCTTTTTACTGAAGCAAAATAAGTCTCTGAGACTCCGTCAAACAAAAAAAACTGTTAAAAATATAAAAAAACTGGATCAAACAAAAGTAATTAGCGGCTAGAAGCGGCGCGGTCATTTTTTTACAAAACAAAATGAGCGTCTTAAAATTATCGAATCAGAAACGCATGCGCGCAACACATTGCAACTTGAGGTCGATAAGAACTTGAGGGTGGCGAATGAGAAAAAAGTCAATTTCATGCATGCACTTTTCGAAACGGGAGATTACGATTCGTCATATCCGCTCTGGCAAAATAAATTTTACACTGTGCGGATTAATATCACAAAAGGATTCGAAGACGACCGAAAATTTAGTTAACTAATTTAGTGACTGATTTTTTTTTCAATTAATCGTGAAGCCTATTCTGGTGTGGCGGCAAGATTTTCACAAAAAGTTTTTTTTATATTTGCAGTGGTTTAATGCGCTATTGATGCTGTTATTTATTTCAGTATAGATGTGTGTCTTACAATGTGTCGTTATTTGCACTTGACACACCATTACGTTCAGCTCAAAACCTAAATGAAATTTAAAATTTAAACGAAGACGTAGAAATTAATAGTAATTGCCTATTATAGTCTTCGCATTCCTTTTTTTGGTTGTATGTATATCATATTTATAGTTCGTTTTCCCAGTTTTTAATTATAAAATTGATATATGATGAAAAACAAGATATCATCGTTTTAGTTAAAACTCTCAATTATATTCTGTAATTTTCGAGTTAACCAATAGTTGGTAAGATTAGATATATTCATTTTAGTTTTTTATTGCTATTTTTTTTCTTTTTAGTTCAATTTTTTATGGCTGTAATAATCACTAAAATGCTAAAAAAACGTACCACTTTATTTCTTGTTGATTAAAACAGTTTTTCGTAAGGAGAATATTTTAAAAAAACAATAACAGCAGGTAATAAATGTGTAAATTACTAAATTTAAATTCTATCTAAATGATGCGTTTACGCATTATAGTTGCGCATCATTATGGTTTTGTAACTTTTAAGTGCGATTGCGATAGATCCTAATGATTTGTGCCCAATGAAAAAACGGTATAAATATTTTTTATTTTAATATGAAGTTTCGAATGTCCTTGATTCGGTCAATTAACACGAAAGGGAAACTGCTGAAAAATAGTTTTTTAACAACTGAAATTTCCCTTTTTGGACCCTGAAACTCAATAATGAATAAGTTGAGCCTTATTGTTATATCATATTCATAGCCGTAAATTATGGTTTTTTTGAGCTGCATAATATGTTTTGAATAGTATAGGAAATAAATTGGCTAAAATGAAATGCTGAAGCGATTTAGAAAAGTTTAACTTGAATTCGCACAGTCATACATACAATTAATGAATTTTTTTATTTGAAATGAATAATTATTAAAGGGCTTTTCCCACAATTTCTTATATTGCACGGAACAAACTACTTAATATTTTGTGAAGTGATTGGGACGACACATAATAATGTTGAAGCCTGGGTTCAGAAATGCTCGACTATCAAAATTAAACTGACAGGTTTTTTTTAGTTAAAAAGCACTCGGTACCACCGAGCGATTTGGTGATGTTGTTTGTGAACGTATAAAGGCTGGTTCATACTTATGTAAAAACGTCCTATGGACAAAGTCCAAAGGACAAATACAGCGTATAAACCATACATGAGCAAATTGGTCCGGAGTGGGGGGATTAAACCATACATGGGCAAGTTGGTCCGGAGTGGGGGGTTAAACCCCAAATTAGGGGGGGGGGTTAAAATCCGAGAAACGCAAAATACCCATATCGTTTTTTTTCTGGAGTGCATTTTACCCATATCGTTTTTCGATTTTGAAGGAAAAATAGATTAAAAACACTAATTTTAGGTCAAAAAGCCCTTTTTGTTGCATTTTTGAGCTTTTTATTGCTTAAACCATTCATTTTGACCTCAAAACTTAAGTTTGGAGGCAGTTAGAAGTCATTTTAAAGACATTTTTTTCTTCATTTTTCCAAAATTGGGGGGGGGTTAACTTTTTCTCCCCCCCCCACTTCTGAGTGGGGGAGGGGGGGGTTAAACCCCACTTCTCAGAATTTGGGGGGGTTAACCCCCCCAACCCCCCGTGCCCATGTATGGGTTAAACCCCAAATTAGGGGGGGGGGGTTAAAATCCGAGAAACGCAAAATACCCATACCGTTTTTTTTTTCTGGAGTGCATTTTACCTTCTGTTTGCTGTTGTGGCACAGATTCTTGCTTCGGTTAAGTCCATTCTTTGCTGTTTACATTTTACCCATATCGTTTTTCGATTTTGAAGAAAAAATAGGTAAAAAAACGCTAATTTAAGGTCAAAAAGCTCTTTTTATTGCATTTTTGAGCTTTTTATTGCTTAAAACACTCATTTTGACCTCAAAACTTAAGTTTGGAGGCAGTTAGAAGTCATTTTAAACACATTATTTTTTTTCATTTTTCCAAAATTGGGGGGGTTAACTTTTTCTCCATCCGCACTTCTGAGTGGGGGGGGAGTAAACCCCCCTTCTCCGAATTTGGGGAGGGGGGTTAACCCCCCTCAACCCCCCCCGTGCCCATGTATGGTATAAACGTATGTAAAAACGTCCTTTGGACTTTGTCCAGAGGACGTTTTTACATAAGTATAAACCAGCCCTAAAGCAATTGCATTAAAAGGGTTTAAATAAAATTATGTGATATACGTTTAAAAATATGCTAATTCGTAAATCTTACGTAATAAATAATTTGCATACACTTTCGCTTAATTGGCATGAGCATGATTTGCGTGCAGCTAATTAAACGATCAGTATGATGTTTAGTTCAGGATTAGTACGTTCAAGCTTTTTGTGCGGTATTCCAACCAAAACATTGAGGCAATTCCACAGCTGCAAACGCATTTTCCAGGCGTTAATCTCGCGAGTGATTTAAGGATATATCGTAAAAAATAGAATTAAAACTAAAAATATTATATAATAATTTAATTATATTATATTAAGAAAAAAGTGCAGTGCGTTCTACTTAGCATGCTAGGATATGCGCAAAAACGCTGCTACTTTTTAACAGTGCTCATGTGCTCCATATTTGCCTAAATAATGGCTGTTGTTTTGCCATTTTTTGCTCATAACATTATTAATGCCAGTTTAGGTATCGAATCGTTTTACTTACTTCTTAGATGGAATTGCATTTAAATATTTTTTCTGAAACCATTTCTAAATTGGAAAATCATATGCAGAAATGATATCTGCTAACAATTATATAAAACCATAAGTTATTATTATTTTGGATTGATTGATTCGTGATATTAATAATAGAGTTTTTTTGTAAAAAAATTTATTAAATTAAAATAAACAGAAAGCTAACAATCAAAAGTTGATGTGTAAAAGTAGACTCATTTTTAGAAAACAAAATTCACCAGGCTAGGCTTGGATTTTTTTGTTGTTGAGAGATTCTTGCTAATGGTGGTGGATTAGAATAGAATAGAATTATTTTATTGCACAGGTTAAAATACAAAATTAGGTAGTTACAAAATAATATGAAACCCAGGTGAATTATCCAAATAAGAGTAATTGCCCTAATATTATAAAATTTATTCTTTTAAAATCCAGGTGAATTATCATAAGTCCAAACTATTAAAATAAAAAAGCGTCGTTTCCGTAAATTTTCTTATGTTTTATATCCACAATGGCGAGTGAATTTACAAAATGATTTTGTGTATGACGTTTCTCTTCCAATTCGACTGATTGTTCACCCAACTTTATCCACACTATTTACGAATTTGTTAGAAACTGTGCACCCATTTGGCGTAGTGAGTAAATGCCATTTGGCATATATTGCGTCTAGCTGGACTACGATTGACCCCCCAGCCCAAGTTCGCTGCAACGTTGGTTTCTATCTTCCTTACTTCTTAGATGTAGATAGTCCTCGAGACCATAGTCGCCTTCGCCTCAATCTAGATAAGCGTGAATTTGCAAACGTCTAAATATCCACAATGACATAAACGTCGTTCCGTTCCAAATTCGGGTGAATTTGCATATTGCTGTAGGTGATCGCCTTCACTTCCGTTCCCTGGGGGTGTTTGGCCAGGTCGAAGGATTCGCCCCAGCCCCGGGCGGCGATCCGAAAGTTTTCCCGGTCGAATTCCAGTATTTCCACCCGGTTGGCGACGAAAAACGGCTCCGCACAAAAGGCGAACAGCCACTCGTCTAGGAAGTGAAACAGCAAGGATTCCAAGTCGTCCCCTTCCGCCTTGATATCGTAGGTGTACACGAATTCTACGGTGTCCAATTCCGTCATGTAGCTGAAAAGAAAAAAATCGATAATTTACATATGTTTTAGTAGCTCCGGAGCATCTAACGCAACCCGGGGCGGTTTGATGTCAAATAATCGGATCATATTTTATAAGATACATTTTTACGAAACAACTAGAGTAGGGTAACTGATTTAATTTCGGCCACCTTTTTTTATTTTTTTAAATTAGTTTTTTTCGGTAAATCAAAAAACTAAGATAAATTGTCAATTTAAACTACTCGCGAAGCGGGGAAGATTTGGTTTTTTGACTATTAATATGCTTTTGGAAGGCATCAGGAAAGTTTTTGTATTAATATTTTAGAAAAAAATTTTCTCTCCCAAAATTAAAAAAAACGTAATTTTCTCCCCCCTTACGAAAAAATCCGGCTTCGCCGGATTCCCGGGCCCCGCCCCCCCCCTGGGCACGCCACTGGTATGCAATACATATTAATATTGTATAATTTTTATGCGATTTTGAGCTTTAAAATAACTGTTTATTTGTGTCAAAATATATGATTCTTATATTTATCTTATATAATTTTATCCTACATATATATTATATATATTTAGTATAAAGTAATCCTACAGTGTTTAAAAGCAAATAACCCGGAAGTATATAAGATAACGTAGGTAGGTACATAAAAAGAAGTGAATAAGCTAATCATGTTGCGTATTGGACTTGCTAGAAATATAAGCTATTGAAAAAATTTTCGTTTCTAATTGCAATCTATTGAAAATTTAATTCTTGAAGATTCCCTATTCCACGTTTTCAAAGCCTTTTCATGCGAACACACTAAATTTTGGTCGCTCTTCATTGAGTACTTCTGTATATATTTATATAAACAGGTTGTTTTGACAAGAAATATGGGTTTTTTTGATTACTATCGCGTTCAGACGCAAAAATGGAAATCTTATCTTGCGTTTTTGTGTTGGCGAGAAACAACTGACAGAAGTTAGGAGCACAGTTTGATATTAAGCAGCACTTGCGGTTGCGTCCGTTATTCGCGTTTGAGACGTTTTTGTCGCTTAAATAATCAGAAAGCGTTAAATTTAACTAATTGACCTATCACTCATTGTACCAAGTAAAACAATATCGGCACCGCAATGAAAATTCGTCGTAAATAAATGACTTTACTAGATTTGTTTTAAGTTAAAGCACTAAAATAACACTTTCATGAATTTTTCTGTAATAATTTTAGCCATTTTAAAAAGTTGATCGTTCTTGGTTCACTTAACATAAACCAAGAAATATATATTTTAGCTGAAAAACTTTACATACAAAAAACCTATGATAGACTACACAAAAATGACATCCTGAAGATTTCTGCAAACTACAAAAACACTTGAACTTGTTTCATTATTATTGCTCTAACTTAAAAAGAATCAATATAAGTTCCATTTTATGGGAATTTTTATTTTGTGGTGGAAAACTGAAGACCCAATTATTTATTTTCTCGAATAAAATTAATAGCTTATTTTTTAATTTTTTATTAAAATTAAACTTAACTGCATGCAATATGTACTCCGGTTGGTTTCAAAGCAATCAGAATGCATTTATATTAAATATGAGTTCTATATTAATAATCGTTTTTCGATTTCAAAGAAAAATTGGTAAAAAACGCTAATTTTAGGTCAAAAAGCCTTTTTATTGCATTTTTGAGCTTTTTATTGTTTAAAACATTCATTTTGACCTCAAAACTTAGGTTTGGAGGCAGTTAGAAGTCATTTTAAAGACTTTTTTCTATATTTTTCCAAAATTGAGGGGTTAACCTTTTCTCCCCCCAACTTCTGAATGGGGGGGGGGTTAAACCCCCTTCTCAGAATTTGGGGGGTTAACCTAACCCCCCACAACCGACAACCCCCCTCCCGTGCCCATGTATGCTATTTGCTGCCAGGGGTTTTTCATTTGATACAATAATTGCGATTAAACAAATAAAAACACTTTGCCAATCTGACTTCTTTTCGAAGCGTAAATTTTTATATATTGATTAGTTTTGTTATTAATTAGGATGGAATATAAATCCTTGGAATTTTATAATAAAAATCAAATAAATCAAAGGAAGATCTCTTATAATTTATTATACCCTGTTACAAAAATAATTTGACCCTTTCATACTTAGGGAAAAATCAGGGATACTGTCCCCTAAGAAGGAACAGGCCCTAATTATAGGTGGGCAGCCTCCCGGATTTTGGGGGAGGGGGTACACCCGACCCTCGAAATTTGGGGAGGGGGTGTCCCGAAAAAATTTTATGGGGTATACCTCAAATACCCCGTTTTTAGCGTTTTTAGTACTGGACCCCCTCCTCCAAATTTTAGAGGGGGGGTGTCCGAGGTACCCCTAAATTTTAGGGGGGTGGCGGCTATATTCGGGATATTTTGCGGGGAGTATAACCCCCAACACCCCCTCCCCCCTGCCCACCTATGGCCCTAGTATACGTCACTGATTCTGCAGTATAATTTGATTACGCAGTCAGCAGTGAATGGTCGGTCTTCTCTGATCGGCAAAAATTTTTACCCAGAAAATTAAGCCAAAGAATTTTTTAAAATATCTAAAGTCAAATTGGGTAAAAAAATTAATGAATCATGTAAAAATCAAAAAAAGTATAGAAATAAATTTTAAAAAATAACACACCAAGAAGAATTATAAAAGTAAATTAAAATTACCCAAACATAGCTACGGCAGTTTCTTCAAAAGATTCTTTCAAATCGCTGCCCCAGGCATGAATTTGAACGTCGGCTGTGTGATCCAAATACTCGTACCCTTTTAACAGATTAGAAGATTCAGTTTGACCTCCTTCCGCCATTTTTGCTTAAAATAATAAACTCAAAAATTCGAATTTTAATCGAAACCGATCGTTGAATTATAAAATGACTGTCAGTCAGTAATTATTATCGAGAAAAAATTATGTAAAACTTCTTAAAAAAAATTTTAAAAAAAACTTATGTAAAAATAAGTATGAATCAGCCTTACATCGATAATTTTTCCTCGATAATAATTTATGACAGTTTTGGTTTTTCTAAGATTGTCCTTTGGGCAGTCCAAAGTACAATCTTAGAAAAACCAAAACTTCCTTTGGACAAGTCTAAACGTCCTTTGGACTTTTTCTTTTGGACGAAGTATGAATAAATACTAACTTGAAATTTGTTCTTTGGACAAAGCCAAAAAGAAAAATCCACAGGACAAAAAGTATAACCCATTGTACAAAGGGAGAAGTCCAAAGGGAGAAGTTTAAATAGGGAAAAGTCCAAAGTACGTTTTGACACTGTGTTTGTCCAAAGGACGTTTTTACATAAGTATGAACCAGTCTTTATTCATTTAGATTTGAGTATATAAGTACATTATGTGACAGACAGCGATTGTGCAATCGGTTGAAATGTGCGGAATGTTTAGCGTGTGTAATATTTGTTATTTACTTCCCCCTGGGAAACACGGTTTTCTTTGGTTGGTATGATTGATTCGATACTATTATCTTATTCCAAAAAAACCACTACCATTCAAACCTATAAATATTTTTTCAAGCTGCCATAAAACTACGGTCAAATTGCTATAATGTCCCATTATAAACGATTTCAATGCAGCCATTCAGCCGCCCTCCTTTCGTTGTTTGAAAGCTGTCTAACTTAGGAAATGCGTTCGCCGAAAACAAAATCAACTATGCGCGAATCTTCGGAGCAAAATACCGGCGCAAATATTGTTACGAGCGCTGTGGCAACGTTGTGAAGGCAAAAAGCTCTTTTAACACATTTTACTTGTTTATTAATATCTGCACGGTACACTTAAATAAAAATCTATCTTACACAATTTTCCAACTTTCCATATTGTTTCTAAAGAGAAGAAATAGCCTGGAAAAGCTTCCTAGAAAGTGTTAGGCCTTGCTTTAAAAAAAACCCAGTGCGACTGAAACTTCCATAAAAACGTAATGCACGAATGATTAAAAGACCTGTGGTCGGCGGAGAGCAGTTTTATTCTTTTTTCCTAACGTCACTCATTCGCCTTATATCCATGGATTATACGTTCATAGCTCCTTGTATGTACACAAGCTAAGCTTTACCAACCCCGGCTTCTGTTGAGGCAAAAGCCCGGCAGAGAAGCTGGAAATTAGCAGCCCAACTTACCGCTAAATAAATCGCCTCGTTGTGCTAGACTGAAGCTTTTTGTTTCCGTTTTTAGCCTCCCGCCCACGAGTGTATTGGTTCGCTCTTTTGTGTATCGGATGTCGAATGAAAAACTAAATTTAATTTCTTCAGTGTTACCGTAGGGTTCAACCCGCCTTGGATTGGATAAGAACCCATTTATTACATTTGATGCGTGGCTATCAACCCTATGCGTAGAGGGAGGCGTTTATAAGCCCATTCTTCTTTAAAGCCTTTGCTATTTGCTTATTATCTGTTTTGACGATAAGATTAATAATACTGAGTCAAAACTGGAAAGATGTTAATGGATATGTATTGTCTTTGCTATAAGTAATTTATTTTCTGAATGAAAAAAGATAACAAATTGGGCAAACGTGAATATAATCCGCCAAAAAAATAATTTATTTTATAAAAATGTATTACTGTTTATTACATATATAAGTTGTTTTATTTATAGTATATGTGAGAAATATGTCAAGTTTAAGCTTCAAAAAGGCATAAAAATCATTTGTCATTAAATGTTATGCTTTTTATTGAATGATTTAAATAATGATTTTTTATGTTGAAGTATTTTTATTAATTTTTAAATAGGTATAAAAAATATAGTTTCAGAGTGGTTGAGTCGTTGAGAAACCAAACAATGTTATACTTTTATAAACTTTGGTTTGGGGACTTTTAAAACACACAACGCGCCACCCACTCCCTGTTGTCCGTCCTCTAGCAGTTAATTTCCGAAAATTTAAGTTATTTTTTGTGTGTTTGGGAACAAAATTACTAAAATGGTGTAATTGTGTTACATTTAAAATTATTCAATGAAAATTTTAATGTAAAAACTATAGTTACTGGTAAAAAATCTGAGTTTCGTGGTGTATTTTTTGATTTTTAAAGAACAATATCTTGGTGGATTGAGAAATGAGAAAAGATAAAATATTTTTGAAAAACTGAGAACACGGGGAATTTTAAAAAAAAGGTTGTTTTATCAGTAAAAAGTTACTGATCACAAAACCCAGAGATCATTAAAAAAAATGCGACCTAAACTTTGTACAGATACGGTGCCCTCTACTACGGTAGATGTGTCGCGCAACGAAAATGTTCAACCGTAAATTTATTTTCTTTTTTTACTGTTTTCGCTTGGGACACTCTTAAACGCGGTTTCAGTCACGTTAGTCTCTATAAACATAAGAAGCCGGTATTCTATAGCAATAAAAAATATTTTCTGGTATAAAGTAACTGGGGACTAAAACTTGTGCATATAGTTTTATTATTAGCAATAAATATTACGGTGAATTTTTAAAATTTAGTATTTTTATGTTGCCTATTTTTACACTATAAATAAAATCAAAGGTGGATAA
>JASAMX010017456.1:0-19113 GCA_030248175.1 Microlaimidae sp. YZB2_3
CCCATGTACCCATAGGTGGGTGGGGGGGGGGGTTGGGGGTTATACCTTCCTTAAAAAATCCCCATTATAGCCGACACCCCTCTCTCTAAAATTTGGGGGTACCCCGGACACCCCCTTAAAATTTGGGGGGTTCCAGTACTAAAACCGGTATTTGAGGTATATCCAAAAATTTTTTTTTGGGACACCCCCCAAATTTCGGGGGTTGGGTATACCTCTAAAAACCCGGGAGGCTGCCCACCTATGAGTGTACCCCTTAGAAACATCTATAAAAATAACTACAAAATTTAAGAGTGTGCGGCTTTATACATCAGACTCTCCCTGACCCCTTCTTTAGATTTCAATTTGTCCACCCCGATATGAGATATTTAAAAAGCTACATAGGATGGTCCGGACGCCCTCTTACAAGCCGACATGTATTTACTCTAGGTAACTAGCCACCCCCTACTGTTTTTGAGATCATGTTTACCTACGAATGCTTTTTATATATTCCCAGACCGATTTTCTGTAGAAATAACGATTTTATAAATTTTTAAAGCATTAAATTAAGGCATGCATTTTTTAAATACAAAGAATATTTAATAATAATATTATTGCTAGCTAACTTATGACTCCTTGCTTTTCTTAGACTAAACACAAAACGTCCCTGTTAGTGTCACACAAATTATGACTAGTACAAAATTATCTAAATTACTAATACAATAATCTACAAATAATTATAATAACGACTATAAAAAATGTAAAAATAATTGCACTTAAAATAATCACTTGATTTATTATTAAGTAAAATCCTACGAAATAGCGAAGAATATAAAAGACCTGAATAAATCTTTGAATTGTGACACTAAAAATATCCAATTTTCAGAGTGTTTTTTTCATTTACCAATCCTTAATTATTTAGTAGTTTTTTTGATTTATCAATCGTTAATTTTTCCATCTCTAATCAATTTTCCAACTCGTGAATTGTCCTCAAATAGACTGCGCACGACATAAACCTAAAATATGCAACAATCAGTTAAATAAGAATTAGCTGGGCTTGTTGCTCTTACTTGTCTGTGGCTCTTATTTATTCTTATTATTTTATTACTAATTTTAAAGAAAGCCTTCGCATGCAGCAAACACACAAAATATTAACTGAGATTTTTCTTAAGTTTTTCGTTGGCGAAGGGTGAGTGTTTGTGTTTTAGTCATAAAAAACAGGTTAATCTTAATCAGTGTTTTTTAGAAAGAAAAAATTATTGGTTATTTTTTGTAGTTTATATAATGAGACTTTCTGTAAATGGCGAATACAAATAGATAATCAACACGAAACATTTACAATATTTTAGGTGTGGATGGGAGAGAACAAAACTATGAATATAGACAGACACAGAATTGATACGAATTTGGTTATGTATGGGGTTCAAACTGCATTGCACGTCTGATTAAATTCCTTTGTCAAAAAATCTTTTCTTTTAGTGTTTCTTAGCACAATATCTCAATTTTTTTTAAATATAGGGCATTAACCAGGAAAAAAATGGAGTTTTATCATGCTTTTCTAAGTACACTAATTGAGATAATTTTATTTTTTTGCTAAATTGTTGTAATTCACTTTCACCTCAGTTTATCAATTCAGAAAAAGTTTAATTTTGATAAACCTAAATGTAATGAGAGAAATAGTCACAGAAACATTATATATTTGTCAAAACGAAAATTAAAAGAACGCGAGAAGATTTGCCACAGGAAATTATTGGGGATAAATTTTTTCCAACATTGTTGTCTATTTGAAACGTGGATAAAATGGTTTGCATTAAAGCCAAAAGGGAAATTCACTTTTTCCCTTTGCGTATCAGTATGTACAAAAGTTAACCTATATTAACTTTTATCCAGGTCGTCAACGTCAATGGTTAAGTTTTTTCTTAAGTAAAATAATACCCGTAACACAATAAAATGCAAATAAAACAAGCGTCAAAAACGGATGTTTTCTTAATATAAGTAAGTTTATTTTTAGCGAAACGAAAGAATTTTTACTTGAAGTAAGGCCACACTGAGCATTATGGATAGGTGTATGAATGACCACCAGTTAACGCGTTACGTAGTTGTTCTCCATGACGGCCCGATCCCTGGCCTCCACAGCTCGCAGCATGGCCTGGACGTGCTCCGCTTCTCCGTTTAAGGCGGTTTTCAGCCGTACAGAAGTGATCTATTAATAATTAAAATGATTTTAAATATTTTTATAATCCTGGTATTTAGTTTTGATGTTATACTTCACTTTTTCCAAGGTGTTTTTGTTGAAATCGGCAGTTGATTGCTATTACTCCCCAGCCCCAGGTGAAAGGCTACGGAAATGAGTAATAGTATTAATCTTTTAAAAATTTGAAGTAATAGTTTTAAACCAAACTTTTCCTAACCGGACACTTGTTCAGATCACACGGGAAGAAGGAGAGGGTTGGGGAGTGGGAAAAAAGATTAGAATAGAGAAAGAAACGAGATTTTTCATTGGTTTGGTGTTGGTGTGTTTGAGGAGATGAATGTTCTTTAAGCTTTCGGAAATATAATACTTTGAAAAAAAAACAACATTACTTTTTTCTTTTGTTTTAAATGTATTTTTAGTATAATAAATCTAGATACAAACAATTATTTTTTCATCTTTAATCTTACTGGTTAAAAAGCTACGTTACTTAACTAAAATGTAAATTTTAAATAACTTAGTTATAATTTTGCGCGTTTTCTTTTCCATGTAAACTTCACAAAAAGTCTAATTAAAAGTCAATTATTAACAAAGCACAAGTTTCACATATTTGTTTATTACAACAGTATAAAAATGCAAAAAAGTCAAAAATCTTTGTCGAGAGTCAACTTATGAGTTTTCAAATTCCAAAACTGTTACAAGCACAGGTGAGCGGGGGAGGAAGGGGTTGAAAAATTTGCCCTCAGAAAATTACGGGTATGCGAGAGCATCCCTTATGAAGTCGTACCCGGACACTCCCCCTCGGAAACATTTGAGAAATCATACTAAAACGCTAAAAATGCTGTCTTTAAATTATATATCAATTGGTTTGTAACAAAATGGGGGAAATTATGCAAAGACTACGGGGCCAAGTTTGCTGAAAACGGAAATTCCGCTCCGGAGTCTGGAGCTCTGGGCCACGTCACTAATGTTTAGGCTTTGGCTTAGGCATAGGTTTTAGCGATTTTACAGCTTTAGGCGCCGGCTTTCAATCCCCTCGGATTAAGAGAACCCGAAGCCCCACTTCAAGAATTAGAATGAGAATCTTTGCCGATTTGTTCTTACTCGAACGTTGTCCAAGGACTCCACGGCGTCGGCGATTTCTGCCTGACTGGCCATCTCCCCATACTGCATATCATCAGAACCCCGTACCTTGTTCTCCAGACATGGTATTAAAAAAGAGCAGCTTCTTTCCTTCGATAACTGAAGCTATTATCGAAGCAGAAAGACTAGTCACCGTAATTGGTGTAGGGATTTTCAAAATTCTAAAACATAATTTTTTCCCAGAAAAGTGCTGGTAAGCCGGGAAGAAAAGATACCGCACCCAAAAATCTATAAATTTCTAGAGCTCTCTTCTAAAAGTTAGGGTTACTTTAGGGATAATGCTTATGATTTACAAGTTTTTAGCACTAAAATATTGACCTGGTTTTTTATTAGAAAAAAACTACCCAAATATCCAAAACCAAAAGATTACCCACCTAAGGTTACACAAACGATTACCTACTTCTACGTAGAAAGACAATGGATACAGGGACCACCAACTTTAGCTTTTACAAAAATCTTAAATACCTTAACCCACAGGCCCATAAAATACTCTGGTTAGATTGGGAGTTGTACTGTAACAAGCAAAATTATCGAAACTGCCGACACACATTCTTAAATTTCGTATGTTCCAGTATTAAGCACTAGAATAAAGTTTGGGTAACCAATGTAAAGATGGAATGATGAGCGTGAAAAAAATACCTAAAAATATAATTACTGCGTGCCCCAGAGAAATTACCTTGACCAACATAAAAACTTAGCGTATGTATTATATTCCAATCCAATATCAGTGAAACCTGTCTCCTTCCTTGTGTAAAGTCTCATTTTAAATCTTTTTCTAGCTATATTTACGTGTAAAAAAAGACAAATAACAAAATAGAATCAGTTTGCAACCAAAAAACTTCAATCGTCAAAAATTGTTAACTGAATTTTGCATTTTAGAGACAAAAAGTCTTATTAGAATAAATAGGTATTACTGAATTAACTTGATATCTAACTCATGACTGTTCACGGATTACACTGCAAATTGGCTTGTCTTATTATATAATGCGTTACAGCGCTCTAATGGAAATTTTTTGAATTGTATAATGGCAATACTAATAATGTACCTGTGATCTCCATCTTGTTTCCTGAATTCACTAATAATTATATTTCGCGTCGGGCTTTTTACAAAAAACGTAATATCCATGTCACCCCCATCAATAACCTATAAAACAAATTGTTGAAAAAATTTAAAAGCATTATTTATTGCTTAAGAGGCATAGGTGTGCAAGTTGGTTTGATTTGGTAGCATCATTTTTTTGCTCTTTCTATTATTATATAGATTTAATAAAAAAATTTACAAACAGCTATAAATGCTTATGTTTCCGCAGTAGTAACAAATAACTTACATTGTAATCGACTTCGATGGTGGTGTGTTTCCGGTCCACCACTGGTTGGTAGAAGCACTCGATTTTACCCGCGGGCACGTCAATTGTGTACGCGTACTCTGCGCATTTTACCAGAGCGGATGATAATACCAAATACAGAAAAGTTAAAATTCGACACTGGTAATTATTAAACAGTCTCTGGGTATTCATAGCAGTCAGTCACCAAAGACAGTCCCGCTATAAAAAAAACAACATAAAAGACAAAAAAGGGTCATTTGGCATCGACAAAGAAGCATTGCAATATGAATGCCATTGAGCCACCAGGACCGGGCTGACCTTCTGGCAGCACCCAACGGGCCTGCGGGTATTAACCATTTGGACTTAGTTGCTGGATCTTTTCTTATATAGAAATGAATCCAGCTTGGAATGGCTACATTGATTGTTGTTGTACGTCGGCTACGGATGGCAGTTTTCCATCTAGCAAACTAGTGGATGAATGCAGCTCTATAGTGTGTGGAGTCTGTACCACTGGCCTTGCAGGAACACCTATGCTGCCCATTTACGACGTTAAATGTGAGATCAAATTTAAGTGTTTCAGCAAAAAAATTTAAAATAAAAACAAAGCTAGCCCTGAAAAATGCTTTAAAACCGTCCAGAAAGCTAGTTGAAAAATAGTTCGATATATGGTTTCAAAGGCATGCACCTAAAAGCCAAAGTCTGAAACCAAAGGTACCCCAAAGGCAAACTGCAACCGTCGAAAATTCCCTTTGGACTTTTGAAGTTTAAGAATATCAAATTCTTAATTTTTTACCTCAATAATATTGCCAAATTAATACAAGAACAATATTGTTCGAATGTTTACTAAATCGGTTTTTACTTAGAATCATAAAAACTAAAACTGCTAGAATGCCCTAATTCGGATTCACAAAGCGGTTTAATGGTCGCTAGAGCCTAGAAAATTTAGAGCTTGGAGCCGAAAATCGGAACATGGAGCCGGAAGTGGGGAACTTGAAACCGAGCGTTTAAAATAGCTAAAACCTGTATCTAAACTCCAACCAATTTTTTTATCTTTTGGGCTTCAAATCCCCATTTTTGGGGCGAAGAATCCCAAAATTTTTCAACGGCTTCCAGTTCCCTGCTTACGACTCCAAAGACCTAGTACCTAACCAAACAATCGGATAAAAAAACACACAACGGTATAGAAATCTATCCAAATCTATCCAAATATTTTTTGTGCTTAATCCATTTACCACATATAATTATAATACAATTTTTATTAAGGATTAAAATATTGATACATACTAAAATATAATAAGAATAAATTTTCAAATTTTATTCATTTTAATTGTAAAAAATGTATACGTTTTTTTCTATTGTTAGACTATTTTAACATGCAAGAAAGTAAAATTATAATTTTTTATAAAAATATATAGGCAACTTGCACTGGAACTCGGTTTATACATGAAGTATGCAGTAAACATAGCGAGTCCCCATAATAGATAATTAAAGTATCTCCTACTTATTTTTTGTAGTATGCAGATCAACCGATCAAAAGGGCACGAAATTTCGATCGGTTGATCTGCATACTACGAAAGATAAGTAGGAGATACGTAATTATCCATTATGGTGACACTTATGTATATTGCATACTTCATGTATAAACCGAATTCAAGTGCAAGGTGCCTTTTAAAAAATAAAAGATTACAACAATTGTATTTTATTTTAGTAGCTTAAACTTTTTAAAACACTTATAAATATATAATGTAAAGACGTCAAACGTAAAATTTTAACTTACTTAACTGATAAATATACCCTGGATTCAAAGTATCTATGCCAAAATTAAATATTTAACTTGAAAAAAAAAATTAAAAGCGTAATGAAAGGAGGTTTGTCTACTATAAGCGCTTGACACAGTAGAACTGGAATTTTTTTTGCCCCCGCACGATTTTTAGATTAACAGAAAAGAATTTGCCAGACATTCATTTTATGAACTTTAGTAAAAGAAGGAACAATAGATCAGCGGACACCGGACACAAGTATTGTTCGCTAAAAGCCAACTTTATATCATTTTCTAACATTTGAAATTTTATTTCTATTAGAACTTAACCTTTTAAAATTGATCTTATACCTAACTATACTCAATGATCATGTACGATAAGCTCTTTTAGCACAATGACTGGTACGGGGTTTTCGGATTGGAGCTTGGAGTCGTTAAAAAATTTTATAAACTTAGAGCCGTGAAAATAGGTACTTGTAGCTGAAATTAAAAAAAATTGGGTAAGATGCTAGATTTAAAATTAGGCTTAGGCAGGATTTTACAATATCAAACTTTTTGCTCCAAACTTTTCACCTTCGGCTCCCAGTTACATATTTTCAGCTATAAATTGCAGCTTCAAGTTTTTTTAAAAATCAATCACTACGCAACTGTCTGTACAAAAGAAAAGAACAAAAAAAAAACAACACATACAATTTCAATAATTGTTATTTAAGAAATTAAACCCTAGACCATAAAAAGGATTTTAAAATTCACTTATTGTAATCAAGTTACCCCCCAGTGACCTGTCAACATATACACGCAAAAGCTTCTGCAATATGATGTAAATTATCATAGAAATCATTTTTTTAAAAACTTTTATTTGGTCAGTGAAATGCGAGATCCAGTTTCTGGTCGCTAAAAATTTAGGAATCACAAAATTTAGAGTTTAACCTCAATACCATTGCAGTGTAATAAAATACAATAACATTTTTCAAAAATTAAGTCGGTACTATCGGTCTAACTAACGTTCCAGTACTTCTAATATAATATGATTGTAAGTAAAAACCGATTTAGTAAACATTCGAACAATGTTGTTCTTGTATTAATTTGGCAATATTATTGAGGTAAAAATTAAGAATTTGATATTCTTAAACTTCAAAAGTCCAAAGGGAATTTTCGACGGTTGTAATTTGCCTTTGGGGTACCTTTGGTTTCAGACTTTGGCTTTTAGGTGCATGCCTTTGAAACCATATATCGAACTATTTTTCAACTAGCTTTCTGGACGGTTTTAAAGCATTTTTCAGGGCTAGCTTTGTTTTTATTTTAAATTTAAGTGTTTCAGCAAAAAAATTTAAAAAAAAAACAAATTCTCAAATCCCAGATTATTTTTGATGGATTAAAAGTACTATATAATGATAATTGTTAAATAATGTATGGAGAAATTTCTATTAGGGTTGTAAAAAATGATGGTAGAGCTATTTATTATAATAAAATTAAATTGGTTAAATATACTTAAAGGAGCACTGTCACAAATCAAATTCCTATATCGCCCGAAACGGACTGCTCCTTTAATACCAAACCTACCTAACTCAAATTCGGGATTTGGAGTGCTCCACTACAAGGCTACAACATTTTTAAAATTCAGCTCGATTGGTTCAGTATTAAAGGAGCAGTCCGGGTTGGGCGATATAGGATTTTGATTTGTGACAGTGCTCCTTTAATGGTGTCTTTTTAACATATTTTCTTCTAATGAAGATGAACTTAGCACCTTTGATTAAGAATTTAATCAAAATCGTTTGGAAGTAAAAAAGCTTCACAAGCAGCTAGTATCTATTGTGGAACGTAACAACAGCAAAGTTGGGCAGAAAAGAAGTGGAAGTTGTAGACGGGAAACACCCTCGAATATTACAATATACCTCAAAAATCAAGGATTACCGGAAAATTGGGAAAAATAATTTGCATTTAGATTTACAAACAATTAAATAAGCAAATATATATGTAAAATGTTCGTACACCTATGTAAAACTTAGGCTAAGCTCTTGTAGAAGAAATATATGTTATTTTTCATGGCTTACACCGTCTATATAATTATTGAGATCGTTTCAATTTTAAAAAAAACCTATTGTACCTGATTAAATTTTTACTCATTTGTTTTGAGTAGGGAGTGTCGCTGAAACCTCCTTGCTCATGGCTGGACGTACATGCCAGTTTGTTCCCCATCACCAGCGCAGAAATTGCTTTCTTTTTTAACCCTCCAATCAAGGATGCACCATGTTTCACTAGACTTTTTCCATAGTTGGAAAATTTTTAATAAAACGGTATCGTCATCGCAGATTGATTTCCGAATATTGCCAGGTCAGTGGATTGAATTCGCTGATATTAGTATCAAAATCTGAGTAAATTGTACTGTAGAACATCAGAACTGTTGAATTTTTTAAAAAGAAAAATCTAAAATAAAAACATTAGTTATACAGCAATTAATATAAAACTGCTGGGTTAGTTTAAAAGGTAATCAATTTCAAATATGATAATATGGTGTGGTAGAACAAAAAATTAGGCAAAAATGGTAATTATGTTATTACTCTTTATTGACACATTTACTGCCGTTATTCACTTTACTAAACTACCTTACTTGAGTAAAGTGAAGTGTGTCCCAATTAGAGTTTGTTGCTGTAATCAAGGTCTTGCTTAGTAAGACGATGTCTTGATTGGGGCACTATTTTTTTAATTAGAAATATATATTATTAGAAACTGAAAAACACACTATAGATTCCGTTTTTTTAGATTACCATTGAAATGTCCAAAAAATAGCCACAAATACTGTCTAAATAATAAATGCAATCATTTTTTTGTTGTTACATTTTATAATTTTTAATAAAGTATGGCGAATGACCAAAAATAATTTTAAACCCTTATATTGTAAACTATATTGTTGTATGTCTAATAATTCACGTGCGTTTACGAACAAAACATAATTTTAAATGAAAAAAAAATGACAAAACACAACAAAAATCTGTCTTATTATTTAAGATCATAAAACGATTAAAGTACTAATCACAAAAATTTTAGCATTCAGCAAAACGGTTAACGAGTTATTAAAAATACTGCTATGTTAAAAAATGTTTTGTTTTTAGGTATCATTACTTTTTTAAATAAGTTGCTGGGTGAATATTGCTAAGGTTTTTTAGAAAAACTTAATATACCACAAAATTTCCAAAAATATTTTGATGCAGCCAATTTTAAAAATATTTTCCTCGATTCTATAGTTAGTATCTGTTTTTTTTCTGCATGGTTACTATCTACGTAGAGAAAACTAACTGCGTACAAAACTTTGGTTTATATCGGAAATTATAAAAAGGTTTTTAAACACATCTTTTATGAAAAAATATATCAAGTTATACTTCATAATACACCAAATGAAATGAAATGTCGATATTAAATACTTTTATTGGAATTAAGCCATACTTGAAAATTAAGGACAAATAAAGGGCAGTTCACAGCTTTGACTTACCGCTTATGGCTTAAAACTTAAGACTTAAGCGTTTTGCATTGGGACTTAAGACTTAAGCCTGCCAGTTCACAGCTACCTAATAATTGGCAAAACATTGACTTAAACAAAAATTGACTTAAACATTTTTTGCTGAAATTTTAATAAAAACATCGAATTTGCAATACATTTAATGACAAGTTAGTAAATTTAAAATTGTAGTTAAGTCATTTTACGCATTTTTAAAAATAAATAATTTGTCCTTCTACTAAAACTAGGCAGAAAATCACAATTATCATGAAACTGCATTTCAGAAATAATTTGTTTTTTGTGTTCTTCAAATTATCTAATTAGAAGATTTCGAATAGGATATTTTAAATACAAAAAATTGCGTTTTTTTTCGTTAAAAACTGAGAAGAACCAATTACGATTCTAAAAAGTTTAAAAAAATTTAAATTTAACACAGAATCAATAAAAATCATGTAATTAGATTAAGAAACACACAAAAAACGAGAGATTGTGAACGCATTAAAATTTTAATAGGCTTTATTAATTACGAATAGTGCTTTTATATGTACAAGTACAAAAAAACACAGACTGAAACTTCCACATATATGGTATCGTAAATAATTTCCAGCTTACTTTTTATACTTTGAATTTTAACTTAAAAAAATACTTCTTCACAAACAAACAAACACACAAAGGAAAGTGTGTGAGAAATTCTAAAATCTAAAAAAATAATAATTTAAAGCGTTCGTCCCTCGTAGAAAAGGTCAAGAAGGATACTTAACAGTTTTTAGGACGGAACAAACCAGACAACGTATTCAACCGTTATTAGATGTTTGAAGAATTATCTAAAGCTTTCGTTTTTGAAATTATTTTTTAAGAAGAAGCTCCAAAATTTAAGAATTCAACAATCTACAATTTTTTTAATTGCGCAGTTTTGTTAAGTGTATAATTTTTTTCTTAGATTTATGACAAAATTTTGGTTTTTTCCCAATTTTCTGACTAAAAGTTTTAAAACAAAGTTTATTTTGTCGTTTTGTTTTAAAAACTTTCATTTTTCATAAAAAACATTTGTTTTTAATCTTTAAAAGGAAAAGATTTACCTAAAGTTTTAAGTAAAACTATAACATTATTCAATTCTTAAGTCTAAAGTCATAAGTCTCAAGCGTAAAATCTTAAGTTTTAAGTTATGCTGTGAAACGGGCCATAAGTCATAAGTCTCCACTCTTAAGTCTAAAGTCTTAAGTCTTAAGCCGTAAATTTGAGCCGTGAACCGCGCTGTTCTTTCAGAAGACTGATGATACATCAATTGTTTTAAAAAGAAAAAAATACACCCAGTATACTGCACTTTTAAGTTACAGGAATAAACTATTCGGCTAAACAAATTTTTAGTTAAATTGTAAAGCCTGGAGATTTGGTCTGATTTGTTTAATTTATTTTTTGTTAATTAAATTAAACTTAAGCATAATAAAAACAATAATTTTTTTAAATGCATAGTCAATGAAGATAAGATAATAATATTATGACGAATATGTATTGTGTGAAAATACAACTTTAATAAAATATTTTTTGGTTTAAACGTAATTATTTAACAAGAAACCACGAAATAAAATTATTAAAAGAGAACCGCAAAACAAAATTTGTAAAATATCGAATTAACGTAAATAGAAAGTACACAGGGAGTTTTTGATTTTTATTTAAAAACACATCTTTTTTTGCTTTTAAAATTTTTATCCAATAACAATAAACTGACTGGTTTCCTTGTGCAACACAACAGTTTATATATGTAGGTGTATATATTTAATAATTCCCTGCTTTATTATTGACAAAACGTACAAAAAAAATTATGTTTCCTAAGTTGTTAATTGTTTACAACGCGAAGCAAAATTCAATTTATTAAAAAATCGCGAAAGTTCAAGAATGATATTTTTACGATTTGTTTTTTAAAGTTTTTTGATATATGATGCTTTAAAAAACTGTCCAAAATAACTAACTAAATTGAGTTCCGTTGGATCGCGCAAGGTTTTTTATGCAAGATTAGTTTTGAGCAAAACAGGCTTAAATTAATTTTGTCTACAGATTATAAACTTTTTGATTAATATTATCTTACTTTTCAAACAATTTATTTTGATGCTTGTCAAACATTCATTCCTTATTTTTTATGCAAGCCTTTAATATTATAACGTTACGTTTATCATTCGTTTAAGGTCTATTGCACCATTAGTTTTGGTGTTGTCAAAATTCATTACATGAAAAGGCAACAAAAACGACTAAACCCTAGAAGTAAATTAAAAGTGCAACAATAAATAGTTTTTAATTTGAATTGTCTATCCAGGTCTTTTAGTCTGTTTTATGTTTCAAATAAATTGGTAAAAAAATAAACCTTCATCATAAATACCTACTTTTAATCATGCGCAAAAAGAATGGTTTGTATTTCAAGTACAGAAAAATATAAAATAACAATTAAAACAACTGGAAAACTCTGTTAATTATGGAGCAAGATAGAAAGTTATACGTGAAAACTTAAAAAAAAATTCAAAAAGAGGTAAAACGAATAATAATAAAACTGACATAACAGTCTTTATAATGACGCTGCTTCAACGCAAACTTGCAACGCGTCAGCACTGCTCTATACCACACTTGATGTCTTTATAGTCCCTCTGCTTTTATTCGTTTTCTACAGGTAAAGAGATGACAAAAGTGCTTTATTACCGTGTTTAAAACGTGATGAAAATTATAAAGGTTTATATATATAAAAAGTTATGATCATGATTGTCGAAACAGATGTTTTTTTAAGAATTATATGTCTGTTAAAACAATAGACTGCTTTATATTAAATTCAAAATTATATAAAAGTGTAACGCCATAAAAATATTCGTCCAAATAAAGAAATGAATAAGTCCTTTAGGGAGAGTAGTTGTCCAGGTTGCCGGATTCTCGTAATTACTTGAAAAATAAATACCGATTGGATTCTGTCCTTTAATTTAATCTCTTGTTTTATCTTTGGTCTGACGGGGAGGTCGGGAACACCAGAAACACATAAGCGTTTTCCAATAAAATATATTATTCAGCCAGTCTATCTACAAATCTATCATAATCCTTGGCGCTAACTATAGTTTTAGCATTTAATCGAAACGGTTACACAGCTTTCCGTAGTTAAGAACGCAAACAAATATGATTTTTAACAAGTATTTTATGATGCGAGGTCATTCTAATGGCTTTTATAATTAATCACAATAGTCCCATTGTTTTTAATGTAATGATTAACATTTTAACCACACAAATTTTTCGTTGCGTTGTCAGTGAATATAAAAGCGGCAAACTTCCTAAGTTCCTTTCGTTGCTATAGTATCGTATATAGTATATTATAATGTAGGAAAATTAGCATGAAAGTTTATTGTTAGAATATCGCAATTCATTAAAACTTCAGGATTAGTTTAGCATATACACGGAGTATTTAACACGGTGTTGAGAGATATAAATTAATAAAGGGAGTGTGAGATTTTGGATGGGGCGTAACTTATCGCGGCTTGAGGCCGTTTCGCGTTCACGTTTTCAGCGCAGAATTTATAAAAGGCAGAAATATAGAGGAGAAGCATGAAATAAGTCGATCGAGTAAAAAGGAAAAGCTACAGCCTCAAGTAGGGCGGGGCGGAAGAAGACACACATAAATGCATATACTAAAATGGAAAAAGTGTACTGCTAGCCATATTATATCCACCTACTGACAAATGGCTCCTTCGATTGTAGTAGGGGATTCTGCTATGCGGGATTAGTCAGTGACGAATGGCTTTCCTGATTCCGACGGGGAACCGTCTTTAAAAAACAGTTATAACAGACTGCCAGCTAAAATATATATACGCCTTTTTTACATAATCAAAACTTTTGCCTTCTTTCCAACTTTGGCTCTATTTTTGTGTTTAAATGAATTATTCGAATCGAAAAAAATGCTTGGTAAAATTTTAGTGTTGATTTAAAAAAAACCATCAGATCTTGATTCGTAAAGCGCGCCGAACGTTTAACACAGAAATACTCCGAACCCATAACTAAAGCTCCGCGAACGGTTAAAACGATTCGATTTAGCCTCCGTACGGCTTTATCAGTCAATCTCAGGCAAGTTCCTTAAACAGATGGAGCGATTGAACAGATTCGGATATCAAAGAGCATCTCCGATAACCCTCTGTGGAATTATCAAACGCTGATAGTGCACTTCTCGTATAATAAACTATTTTACAGCCAATCTTCAAAACCCATGTGACCCATCAACCGTATAAACAAATTTCTATATTTTATTTTTTTGATTTGAGCTACAAATTTAGACTAAATATTTGATTGTGAGAAAGAATTTTAAGAGAGACTTAACTGTGTGTGTGTGTGTGTGTGTGTGTGTGTGTGTGTGTGTGTGTGTGTGTGTGTGTGTGTGTGTGTGTGTGTGTGTGTGTGTGTGTGTGTGTGTGTGTGTGTGTGTGTGTGTGTGTGTGTGTGTGTGTGTGTGTGTGTGTGTGTGTGTGTGTGTGTGTGTGTGTGTGTGTGTGTGTGTGTGTGTGTGTGTGTGTGTGTGTGTGTGTGTGTGTGTGTGTGTGTGTGTGTGTGTGTGTGTGTGTGTGTGTGTGTGTGTGTGTGTGTGTGTGTGTGTGTGTGTGTGTGTGTGTGTGTGTGTGTGTGTGTGTGTGTGTGTGTGTGTGTGTGTGTGTGTGTGTGTGTGTGTGTGTGTGTGTGTGTGTGTGTGTGTGTGTGTGTGTGTGTGTGTGTGTGTGTGTGTGTGTGTGTGTGTGTGTGTGTGTGTGTGTGTGTGTGTGTGTGTGTGTGTGTGTGTGTGTGTGTGTGTGTGTGTGTGTGTGTGTGTGTGTGTGTGTGTGTGTGTGTGTGTGTGTGTGTGTGTGTGTGTGTGTGTGTGTGTGTGTGTGTGTGTGTGTGTGTGTGTGTGTGTGTGTGTGTGTGTGTGTGTGTGTGTGTGTGTGTGTGTGTGTGTGTGTGTGTGTGTGTGTGTGTGTGTGTGTGTGTGTGTGTGTGTGTGTGTGTGTGTGTGTGTGTGTGTGTGTGTGTGTGTGTGTGTGTGTGTGTGTGTGTGTGTGTGTGTGTGTGTGTGTGTGTGTGTGTGTGTGTGTGTGTGTGAGAGAGAGAGAGAGAGAGAGAGAGAGAGAGAGAGAGAGAGAGAGAGAGAGAGAGAGAGAGAGAGAGAGAGAGAGAGAGAGAGAGAGAGAGAGAGAGAGAAAGAGAGAGAGAGAGAGAGAGAAGAGAACTCAATAAAATTAAAAGTTTTAATTTTTGTCTCCAAAAATCCTCCGCTCCTTCGGTTCTCAAAAATCCCCCAAAGTTCCTTCGGCTTTAAGTTTTAACGTTTCCAAGAACCCGTTACTAAAAATTTAAATAGCATTTGAATTCACCACTTTACGCACAAGTAATACGACTCACCAACTACGTGAGAATTATTTAGATAGATACTTGGGTTAGGAAAAAAATGCCTATGGTTTTAACAAAATTTAAAACGGAATAATAAACACAAATTTAACAAGTCATATAATGAAGTCACCCTAAATAAAGAAATAAAAACGCTGTGAAAAATGAAATAGATATAAAAACAAAAATTAATTAGCCAAGAATATCAAAAGTACATGAAAACTAATTAATTAAAGATCAATTCTTTCATGGTGAAATTAGCGGTGTGGTCCAGTAAAGTAACGTAAAGTCAAGTCAAGTCAAGTAACCACTCATTCTCCGAGAAAATATCACATGAGAGAAACACCTGACACGACTTAATAATAATTTTCCACATCTCCACTGACCTTTTTTTATTTTTTCTATGTGCATTTTATTTTTCATTTTTTCCTAACATGAGCGGTTACGCCCCTAATTTTAGCCAAAAGACTTTAGCTTTAATTAATTAATTTTGATTTATTCTTAAATTTAAATATTATTTTAATTAAGTGATAATTTTTTTGCTATTGAAGAAAACTTTTTTTGATAAAATTTAATGCTTAAAACTACTTTTTAACGCTTAGGTAGTTGTATAGCTCCTTGCTAAAATCTTGTTTTTTTATTTTGATCGTAATCACCACTTTAAGGAATTTTTGAAGCCACATAATGAAATAAAATACGACATGTAATTGTTGAAACATATGGCTAAAAGGGTCGTTAGACCCACACGTGATACTTGGTCTTTATCGTTTGAACAATCATTATAAAACTCATTTCAAGACAGAGTAAAATGGTAGGTGCTGTTCTCATCTTTGTTTGAAAAGTTTAAAAAAATTTAATTAAAATTGAGAAAACTAAATTGAAAATATTTTCTACCTTAAACATACGAAAAATAAACACGATAAAAATAGAAACAGATCCTCAGAGATAATTATCATAATTGTTAAACATAATCCTCGTATTTTTCAAACACAAAATAATATGATATTTAATACAACTTTACCAGAAAAAATATAGAAACCAGAATGGCAAATATTTACCCAAAGTGAAAACATGAAGTTGATTTGAGGTTTTTTTACTATAAATGGTTATTTGGTTTAATATTAAATTAAATACCAGCACTTGAAGAAATGTATAAATTGTACAAGTAGAAAATGCAGAAAGAAATCTGAATTTTGTGTTTTAAAAATAAAAACACCGTGTATAAATAAAATCAACCTATAAAAATAGTGTTTTATTAGTTTTGGTAATGCTGATTAACCCTTTCTTACACACGTGTCCCACACATATATCGTAGCATGATGAAAAAACTGAGCACTTTTTCGGCGGGTGTTAGTGGCACTGAAAACAATCACTCATAAAAACAATTTCAGTACTTCTTCTCCATGCAAAGCTTGCGAATATGACACGTGTGAGAAAAGGATAAAAATAATTGTTTGGAAAGATATTTCAGTCGTTCATAACAATACACTTTAAAAAATATGTAAAAAAACTCCTGTACTTATTTTGTGCCGGATTTATTTTTATTTTTGATAATTTTTTATTGCTTTACCATTTTTTCGCAATATAGGATGAATATGTGTACAATTTAAAACGACATTGTTAGATAGGAAAATAAGGAAGATATTTTAGAGCCGCTGGAATCTTGTGAGACAAATAAGGGTTGAACCGTGGCATGAAATCGTTAATAGTGCTACTGGAAACCGGAACTGACACTTTGTCATGAAGAAAAAAGTTTCGAATTGCTTGTCGCTGTTAAGAGACGTTAAGCGCTGATTGAACACGAAATCTTGTCCGAACTGCTGAAAAATAAAGGTAGCACTTTCTGTTCTAAAACATCAGGTCTCTCGTTAGAGAGGTTTGGGGGAGCGTATCAGCGCTTTACAACCAGCCTGTCCTTCGCCGGAGGTTGGCGCGACAGTTGGCGTCTTTGCAGCGCTCGCTTTCCGCACACTTCCCGCATAAACTTCCCGCATTTGTGCGCCAACACTCAAACCCCTGTAACACTACGCCGCGAGTGGGGGGATGCACCCCACACTTCAACGACACACATATTTTTTATGATAAACCCATATTAGTTGTAAATCTTAAAAGACCTAAACTCTTAATATGCTCTTAAATTAACAAAAGGACAGCAACCATGTAAATAACAAATGAAAACAGACTAATAATATATAAATATTAAGATTTTTTTACTTTCAATGCGTTGTTGCGTTTTCTCGTTTTTGATAAGTTATCATAATGTATGTAATGGTTCTTGAATTTCTGCTTTCTATTTCTTTGCTTATTGCCCAAAAATTGACAATCTAGGGTGTTTCATTCATAGATTTTTCTGTCAGTAATTGCATTTGAAAATGAAAACATTTAAACAAATAATAAATCTAGTTAAACTATTTTTTAACGTCATATTTAATATGCTCAAGTACAAAAACGAGAAAGGTTTTTGTAGTCAGGAATATTGTTGAAGTCCAAATAAAAATAATTCTTACTACAAATCTTCACAATTTGAAGAATATATGCCGGGAGATTTTACTTGAAATTGAAACACTAGAAGGTCTCCAACTATTTAAAGTTTACACTTCCGAGCGCGGAAAAGGCTTAGCAGCTAAACACGGATTAACCTTTTAATTTTCGGAAAAATATTAGGGCCGCAACATTTAGAAATACAAGCATATTATAATAAGAAATATGGGTAAATTAGAATAAATTATAAAATACATTTTGCTGTATAATTAATCAATATTTAAAATGGACGTTCAATACTAAAAAACAAACTTTTTAGAAAAACAAGGTTACGCTAACTTTAGCAATGTTCTTAAATTATTATTTGATGTTTTACCCAATTTGTTTCCAGAAATTCTTATTTATCCTTTTAAAATTTGTTTTCTGGTATTTTGCAGGACTGATTTATTTTTAAAACAAGATTAAAGGAAATAAATAAAAAACACTAAATTTTGATATATATTGGTTTTTATTTTTATAATGTCAAAAATTTTAGTTTCTTAGTCACTTTAATTAATACGAATTTTAAAATAGTCTTTTTTAAACACCGCTTAATAATATCAATCACCAACGGATCTAAGTTAATATAGTGTTAGATTTAAACTTTTAAATAAGATTAATTAATGTTTAAAGCGAAAAATATGCCATTTAAAATTTTCCTAAAAAAATATAGCTTTTGCATAAAAAAAACTACAATTGTGAATTCGACGTAGTAACTGCAAAAAAAAACTATGTCGTCCATTAAAAAATATTAATTGAACCCATAAAAAACATTTTTTGGGTGGCGTCTCAAGGTCGAAAATGAAATCGCGTGTCTAGTGTCAATGTAAAAAGCGGGTGAAAATCGTACATATAAAGCAGCACTGACGCGTTCCCCGTCAGCTTTTTAAATACGTTTTTTGGTCTAAGTAATCGGAAAGGGTTAAGCCTGTCTCTTTCATTATTTTGTGTTTTTGTTTTGGGAAAAATTATTCGTACGCTTTTAATTAAATTTTTAATTCATGATGCGTTTATCTGAAATCCCCGGCATTTATTAATTTTTTTGTACCTATGCCTTAAAAATATTACTATTTTAATCTGGTACTGAGTTTTAATACAATTAAAAACACACAACAGAAAAAAATTAATTAATTTACCGTTAAAACCGACAGAACAGTAATTTCAAGCCGAAAATTCTAAACTTGGAAGCGAACGTTTGAAATCGCTAAAATCTATATAACACTACTAACACTAAACCTAACCCTAAGCCATTTTTTATTTCTTTGGCTCCAAAGCCCATTTGTTAAATTCCCAATACTGTATGACAATTGTGGGTTCCCAGTTTTAA
>JASAMX010017458.1:0-14446 GCA_030248175.1 Microlaimidae sp. YZB2_3
CTGATAAATGCCTGTGCTTTATAGGGTAGAAACCTCAAGAATAAAGCCGTTTTATGCCGAAAGAAGCTATTATGATATCTTTAGAAAATTCCATTTTGTTAATTTTATTGACGAGATTCATAGTAATTTTGAGGTGGGTCTCGTTTATTCCTAAAAAGTAAGTTGTTTTGCAGGATACAATCTTACAATGTCAAATTAAGACAGTATTGGACGGTAGGAAATATCTGGTTTATGAATTTTTGGTGTGGTTTGGAAAAAAGATCATATGATAGGAACGATATTAAGTTGTTTTTGTTCTTTAAAGTCGTTTTTAATATGCTTTTTATCAATTTTTGATTTTGAATTTGATTTTTGTTCTTGGTATTTATTGGGACTGCTGAATATATTTTGAATTTTTTGGTTTTTGTCAGAAAAAATCTATTACAACAATTTTCCAACTTTGTCCCGTTTCTGTTATCCTAATTTCTTTGTTTTTTTAATTTTTGTTTAATTTTTTTGTTGCGTTTGTAACTGTAACAGGAAAATTGGTCTTTGGAATATTTGCATTTTTTTATTGCGCCGACTGATGAGCATATTTTGTCTTTGTGTTTTTTTTTAAATTTATTATCATTTTCTGTTAAGTTTTCGATTGTAGATATAAATAATATGACTGGTATAGATTTTGAGGTTAAACTAAATTTTTCGCTGATTGCTTAAGCGTCCATTTGAGATTCAGTGAGTTCTTGGGCAAATATGTTTATTTCTTCTCTGCTGTTATTTAATTGTTTTATTGTCACTTTTAGCACCTTTTTGAGAATTTTATCAAATATTGATTTTTTGACTGTATTTTTTTATGTAGTAATGTATATATTACTGTTTCATTGTTATTTTTATAATATTATACTTGTTTTATGGTTTTAGAGCCTGTAAAGCAGAAGCAGATAGTTGCTTCATAACCTTAGAAAGGTTTTATTTAAAGCCTATTTTCTCAGTTTTAAAGCCTATTTGTCAATAAATTGTTAGAGCTCAAAAAACTTCAATATTTGCCAATATGCAACCTTGAAAATCGCTTAAAATCATTATAAAAGAGGAATCACTACGGAACCAAGGCCGCCAAACTTCTCACAAAACCAGAAAGTGCTGGACGATAAAAATTTGACAAAAATTTTATCAAATAGTCAATTTTTTTCTATGTGACGAAATTCTTTATCATTTACCATCCTTGAGTAAACGCGGATGTACTACATTTCCAGTTCAAATTGTTCTTTTTGAAAACTTTTCGCAAAAGAAGCCTTACCCTTACCACACGACGGCATTTTCGGAGCACACTTTGGCGCAAAGAAGACACTTAATCAGGTCTCGTTTAAACATGTAAGCATTGTCAAAGACGTAAATCTGACTCACAAGGCTCGAGACCTTTAGTGGTTTATATTAAGGTTGGTAATATTTTTGATAAAATTGTGATGTATATCTTAGGCCCTTTAACATCAACAATTCAGGACAACATATATATCCTTGTTGTAACTAAATACTTAACTTGTTACACTATGTGCTTTGCTTTGCCTCAGAGAGCTAAAACCATCACCAAAGACATGTTTGAACGCGCCATTATCACTGGCGCAAATTCGTATAGCCAAATTAAGGCAAATATTAACACATACTAATGTGTACATCCCATATTGTACACGAAACTTGTAATAAAGTGATTATGTCATATTGTGTTTTTTTTTATTATGTTGTATGGTATATGTATCGTAGTGATAATATTGATATTATATAACTGTGTTATATTTGCTAATATCCACATTTATTTTTTGTGAATAAACCTTTAAAATAAAAAGAAAAAAATCAATGGTTTTTTTGCTAAAGAAACACAATATATTAACAAATACTGCACCAATTTTACCAATCAAGATAATAAATTAAAGTAGAAAGTAGCCGCTTTTTTAAAGTGTATTTTTTAATTAAAATTAAAAAAAAAACTGCAACATAAATTGTTACACCCATTATGCAATGATTTAAGTAAGAATTATTGAAAAAACACCATTTTTGGGGTCATATCTCTTAAACCAGTAAAGTTATTTTGATAAAAAAGTTTTTGTGAGATATTAAAAATAGGGGTTAGGTTTTTACAAATTCATCAATATCTGTAAAAAAAAGACGCTTTTCCAATGGTGATTTTGTTGAACACTTTTCAAAACAATTAAAAACCAAAGCATAAAACTGAGCCGTTTTTACAGCCATTGAGACAACCAACAAAAAAAACAGACACGATCTTCATATTTCGAAGCACGTTAAGTTCATACAATCATTAACTCGTATTGAAAAACTGTTAAATCTTACTGTAAACTTATAAAAAAGCTGCTACACAAGAGCTACAGTGCTTGAATGTCCTTTTGAATCACATTTTGTCAAAAATTTTTCAGATCTACAGATGACATGAACAAGTTCGCTTCCAAAGCTCAGTTTTACAAATGAACTTAAGTTTGGCACACTTATACACTTGTAACAATCTTTAAACAATTTAGTAATTAATTTTGCAGTGATTTTGTTGCAGTGATCCGATTTTGCAGTGATTCTGATTTTGTTGACAAGTGACATTTTTTTTTCAATTCTAATTGCATTTCTATGGTTGAAAATGACTCTGGAATTTTAATTTGATAATTTATTTTCTTAAAATATTGTAATTCCTGATGAGAATTTGGGCAATAAGAATCGTTTATCGTTAGATAAAAGTTTTATTGTTTGACTTGTACATTGACAACTAACAGAGTCACTTGTTGGATACAGTTAAAAATTTTTACAGGGATTGTGCAACTTCAAAAATGTTTAGCTTCTTCTCTTTATTAGAACATTGAAACTGACCCAAAATTCCAACCACTTCTTGTCCCGATGACGATGTTCTCCACTGAAATAGTCTTTCGTCTCATCTGTACTAAATTTCCCGCTCAGAAGTGAACTTGGCTGGCTAGACAAGTGAAATAAATGACATTGAAATATCTTTCCTATTCATTGGTAATCCAGGTGTAAATTTAAACGTATGTCCTTGAGACAATGAACCTTGTTTTTTTTAATAAATCAGTTTTAGTGAAATTAACACTTTTAACGTACATAATGTACAAAAAAAAACTACAAATTTTGCGGTTAAAGTTTGTATAGAAAAAAATCTGTAAAACAAAAATAGGAGTTACAGAAAAAAACATCAGCAGCCAATACAACTGCAACTTATTACGCAATGCGAAAATCCAGGATACTGATTTCCTTCAGTTAGTTCTCTAAATTTTGAGCCCTTTCTGACGTTTTTTCAGTAGTCTCCTGAACACGAAACAGATTTATAGCATTGTTGTTTACTTTCTACTTTCATTTTATAAGACGTTGTAAAAAATTCACTACGTTTAATGCATTTAAAGATATATTCTTTAACTGAAAGGCTTATGGTTTCCAGAAGCGTACCATGTGTGTCAGAAATTAATAAACAATCTTTTTGGCCTTTAGGAACTAGGTTTAATTGCGTAATTGGATTTATAGTACAGACAATCATTTTCAAAAATGGAAATGCAATTAGAATCAAAGAATTACCACTTGTCAACAAAATCATATGCAAATCACTGCAAAATTATTCCTAAATCGTTTGAAAGGTTTCTACAATTGTTTAACGGGTGCCAAACTTAGGTTCATTAGTGAAACTAATTTTGGAAGCACACTCACTCATGTGACATGCGGATCTAAATAATTTTCGACAAAATGTGATCCTAAAGGACATTCAAACACTTTAGCTCTAGCTTTCAATCATCCAGTCATTAATCACATTTGTGAAGTGCAATTTCCAGCATGAGTTTCAAAATTTAACCTCTCTGGTCATTTGGTTTATGTTGACTCAGAAAACAAAAACCATTTTTTAAATATTGTGCTGCGCCATGTAAAGAAAAGATAATGTATTTCCAATGCTGGTTTCCTATTGTTATAAATTATTATGCAGTCAATGGGGTCCCAATAAATGATCTATTATCACTTACATAAATATATTAAACAATGGAACACTTTGCAAAATAATTAAAAACGAAAGCGTAAAACTAAGCTCTTTTACAGCCATCAAGGCAACCAACAAAACAAAAACACACATGATTTCTTTTTAAAGCACGCGAATTGCATACAGCTTAATGGTAATAAACCGTAAAATCTTACTGTAAACTTATAAAAATGAAATCTTGCTAGCTAAACTAGCGTTAAAATCAAAGAAAAAAGTTAGACTTTGCACGGCATTTTTAAGTAAAAAACTCACTACTAAATATAAATTTACCACAATAAAGTTTTGCTTAATTTTCGGTTTGATCTAGACATAGTTTTTCAGGTTTTTAAGAACAAATAATTTAATATAAGTTTATTGTAATAAAATTTTGCTTGATTTTTAGGTTTTGCTTAGGCTTAGGAGAAAAAAGTGATTGAATTTCATAATTTAAGTCGCAAAATGTAAAAAAAATTATTTTTAAAAGTACATTTATGAAAACGTACTCAAAAAAGAAGTTTTCCAAAAAACAAAACAAAATGCTTAAAAGACAAGCTTTCCAAAGCGAAGATTCAGACGATGAGATGTTGAAAGACGTAATGAAAAAAACAAAATCTTTGGGAACTATCTAATTGCTTTATAGCAAATTTCTTTGTAATCAATGTGTTTATTCAAGAAATAAAACAAATAAACAACATCAAAAACAATGATGAAAACCTATCCCGGTCGCCGAACCTGACAAAAACATGGTTTATTCTGAAATGTGACTTAAAGGCTTATGTAATAAGCAATAATTTTAAGCCACTTTGAATACTGTTTCTAAATAATTTTACAGATCGGGCTGACACTTGGTTTTGCGATAACATATTCCATTTTGATATCACTTTATAAAGTGACTGTTCAATGGTAAGTAGTCCTAAAAATCTTAACCTTTACTCAAATGAAACCTTCTTTAAGTGAAATCTTTGGAATAATCTTCTGGTGAATGAACGCTGAACTCTTTCTATACAAGCTATATCTCGCTGTAGGTATGGATTCCAAATTACGCTAGCATACTCTAATTAAGGACGTATATATGTGGTGTAGGCAGATAAAATACTAGAGATAGAACTTGAGTTAAAAGTTCTAAAAACTAAGACTACAGTATTTAAAGCTTTTCTTGAAATAATTTCACGGTAATCAGAAAATTTTAAACTTTCAGACATATAAACGCCTAAATTTTTAATGACTTTAACTCTTTCAAGAAAAGTTTCATCTATACTATATTTATATGTATTTTCTTTGACTTTTGTACCAATATGTAAAACTGGACATTTGTTCTTTGCAACTCAAGTTGTCATTCTTCTTCTTCTCTTCTTCTTCATTCATTCATCATTCTTCTTCTTCTTCTTCTTCTTCTTCTTCTTCTTCTTCTTCTTCTTCTTCTTCTTCTTCTTCTTCTTCTTCTTCTTCTTCTCAAGTTGTCATTCTCAAGTTGCCCAATGACATTTTCTATCAAAATCTTCTTAAAGATAGTGTGTGCTTCTAATTTCTTCATCTGGAGGAAAGTAGTGTATACCTTAGCGTCATCAGCAAATAATATAATTTTGGAATGAAAAACGCAATCAAAAATATCATTGATATATATCAAAAACAAAAATGGACCCAGCACAGAACCTTGAGGAACAGAGCTTTTAACTATGTAAGAAGAAGAAGAAGAAGAAGAAGAAGAAGAAGAAGAAAGAAGAAGAAGAAGAATGATGAATGAATGAAAAATAAGAGAAGAAAGAAGAATGACAACTTGAGTTGCAAGTAACAAATGTCCAGTTTTACATATTAGTACAAAAGTCAAAAAAAATACATATAAATATAGTACAGATAAAACTTTTTCTTTAAAGAGTTAAAACCATTAAAAATTTAGGCGTTTATATGTCTGAAAAGTTCTAAAATTTTCTGATTACCGTGAAATTATTTCAGAGAAAAACTTTAAATACTGTAGTCTTAGTTTTTAGAACTTTTTACTCAAGTTCTATGTCTAGTATTTTATCTGCCTACACCACATATATACGTCCTTAATTAGAGTATGCTAGCGTAATTTGGAATCCATACCTACAGCGAGATATAGCTTGTATAGAAAGAGTTCAGCGTTCATTCACCAGAAGATTATTCCAAAGATTTCACTTAAAGAAGGTTTCATTTGAGTAAAGGTTAAGATTTTTAGGACTACTTACCATTGAACAGTCACTTTATAAAGTGATATCAAAATGGAATATGTTATCGCAAAACCAAGTGTCAGCCCGATCTGTAAAATTATTTAGAAACAGTATTCAAAGTGGCTTAAAATTATTGCTTATTACATAAGCCTTTAAGTCACATTTCAGAATAAACCATGTCTTTGTCAGGTTCGGCGACCGGGATAGGTTTTCATCATTGTTTTTGATGTTGTTTATTTGTTTTATTTCTTGAATAAACACATTGATTACAAAGAAATTTGCTATAAAGCAATTAGATAGTTCCCAAAGATTTTGTTTTTTTCATTACGTCTTTCAACATCTCATCGTCTGAATCTTCGCTTTGGAAAGCTTGTCTTTTAAGCATTTTGTTTTGTTTTTGGAAAACTTCTTTTTTGAGTACGTTTTCATAAATGTACTTTTAAAAATAATTTTTTTTACATTTTGCGACTTAAATTATGAAATTCAATCACTTTTTTCTCCTAAGCCTAAGCAAAACCTAAAAATCAAGCAAAATTTTATTACAATAAACTTATATTAAATTATTTGTTCTTAAAAACCTGAAAAACTATGTCTAGATCAAACCGAAAATTAAGCAAAACTTTATTGTGGTAAATTTATATTTAGTAGTGAGTTTTTTTACTTAAAAATGCCGTGCAAAGTCTAACTTTTTTCTTTGATTTTAACGCTAGTTTAGCTAGCAAGATTTCATTTTTATAAGTTTACAGTAAGATTTTACGGTTTATTACCATTAAGCTGTATGCAATTCGCGTGCTTTAAAAAGAAATCATGTGTGTTTTTGTTTTGTTGGTTGCCTTGATGGCTGTAAAAGAGCTTAGTTTTACGCTTTCGTTTTAATTATTTTGCAAAGTGTTCCATTGTTTAATATATTTATGTAAGTGATAATAGATCATTTATTGGGACCCCATTGACTGCATAATAATTTATAACAATAGGAAACCAGCATTGGAAATACATTATCTTTTCTTTACATGGCGCAGCACAATATTTAAAAAATGGTTTTTGTTTTCTGAGTCAACATAAACCAAATGACCAGAGAGGTTAAATTTTGAAACTCATGCTGGAAATTGCACTTCACAAATGTGATTAATGACTGGATGATTGAAAGCTAGAGCTAAAGTGTTTGAATGTCCTTTAGGATCACATTTTGTCGAAAATTATTTAGATCCGCATGTCACATGAGTGAGTGTGCTTCCAAAATTAGTTTCACTAATGAACCTAAGTTTGGCACCCGTTAAACAATTGTAGAAACCTTTCAAACGATTTAGGAATAATTTTGCAGTGATTTGCATATGATTTTGTTGACAAGTGGTAATTCTTTGATTCTAATTGCATTTCCATTTTTGAAAATGATTGTCTGTACTATAAATCCAATTACGCAATTAAACCTAGTTCCTAAAGGCCAAAAAGATTGTTTATTAATTTCTGACACACATGGTACGCTTCTGGAAACCATAAGCCTTTCAGTTAAAGAATATATCTTTAAATGCATTAAACGTAGTGAATTTTTTACAACGTCTTATAAAATGAAAGTAGAAAGTAAACAACAATGCTATAAATCTGTTTCGTGTTCAGGAGACTACTGAAAAAACGTCAGAAAGGGCTCAAAATTTAGAGAACTAACTGAAGGAAATCAGTATCCTGGATTTTCGCATTGCGTAATAAGTTGCAGTTGTATTGGCTGCTGATGTTTTTTCTGTAACTCCTCTTGTTGTTTTACAGAGTTTTTGCTATACCAACTTTAACCGCAACATTTGTAGTTTTTTTTTGTACATTATGTACGTTAAAAGTGTTAATTTCACTAAAACTGATTTATTAAAAAAAACAAGGTTCATTGTCTCAAGGACATACGTTTAAATTTACACCTGGATTACCAATGAATAGGAAAGATATTTCAATGTCATTTATTTCGCTTGTCTCGCCACCAAGTTCACTTCTGAGCAAGAAATTTAGTACAGATAGACAAAAGACTATTTCAGTGGAGACATCGTCATCAGGACAGGAAGTGGTTGGAATTTTGGGTCAGCTACAATGTTCTAATAAAGAAGAAGCTAAACATTTTTGAAGTTGCACAATCCCTGTAAAAATTTTTAACTGTGATCCAACAAGTGACTCTGTTAGTTGTCAATGTACAAGTCAAACAATAAAACTTTTATCTAACGATAAACAATTACTATTGCCCAAAGTCTCATCAGGAATTACAATATTTTAAGAAAATAAATTATCAAAGTAAAATTAGGATCATTTTCAACCATAGAAATGCAATTAGAATTGAAAAAAAAATGTCACTTGTCAACAAAATCAGATCACTGCAAAATCAGATCACTGCAACAAAATCACTGCAAAATTATTCCTAAATTGTTTAAAGATTGTTACAAGTGTATAAGTGTGCCAAACTTAAGTTCATTTGTAAAACTGACTTTGGAAGCGAACTTGTTCATGTCATCTGTGGATCTGAAAAATTTTTGACAAAATGTGATCCTAAAGGACATTCAAGCACTGTAGCTCTTGTAGCGCTTTTTTATAAGTTTACAGTAAGATTTCACGGTTTAATACCATTAAATCGTATGTAATTCGCGTGCTTCAATATGAAATCATGTCTGTTTTTTTGTTGGTTGTCTCAATGGCTGTAAAAACGGCTCAGTTTTATGCTTTGGTTTTTAATTGTTTTGAAAAGTGTTCAACAAAATCACCATTGGAAAAGCATCTTTTTTTTACAGATATTGATGAATTTGTAAAAACCTAACCCCTGCCTTTAATATCTCACAAAAACTTTTTTATCAAAATAACTTTACTGGTTTAAGAGATATGACCCCAAAAATGGTGTTTTTTCAATAATTCTTACTTAAATCATTGCATAATGGGTGTAACAATTTATGTTGCAGTTTTTTTTTTAATTTTAATTAAAAAATACACTTTAAAAAAGCGGCTACTTTCTACTTTAATTTATTATCTTGATTGGTAAAATTGGTGCAGTATTTGTTAATATATTGTGTTTCTTTAGCAAAAAAACCATTGATTTTTTTCTTTTTTTATTTTAAAGGTTTATTCACAAAAAATAAATGTGGATATTAGCAAATATAACACAGTTATATAATATCAATATTATCACTACGATACATATACCATACAACATAATAAAAAAAAACACAATATGACATAATCACTTTATTACAAGTTTCGTGTACAATATGGGATGTACACATTAGTATGTGTTAATATTTGCCTTAATTTGGCTATACGAATTTGCGCCAGTGATAATGGCGCGTTCAAACATGTCTTTGGTGATGGTTTTAGCTCTCTGAGGCAAAGCAAAGCACATAGTGTAACAAGTTAAGTATTTAGTTACAACAAGGATATATATGTTGTCCTGAATTGTTGATGTTAAAGGGCCTAAGATATACATCACAATTTTATCAAAAATATTACCAACCTTAATATAAACCACTAAAGGTCTCGAGCCTTGTGAGTCAGATTTACGTCTTTGACAATGCTTACATGTTTAAACGAGACCTGATTAAGTGTCTTCTTTGCGCCAAAGTGTGCTCCGAAAATGCCGTCGTGTGGTAAGGGTAAGGCTTCTTTTGCGAAAAGTTTTCAAAAAGAACAATTTGAACTGGAAATGTAGTACATCCGCGTTTACTCAAGGATGGTAAATGATAAAGAATTTCGTCACATAGAAAAAAATTGACTATTTGATAAAATTTTTGTCAAATTTTTATCGTCCAGCACTTTCTGGTTTTGTGAGAAGTTTGGCGGCCTTGGTTCCGTAGTGATTCCTCTTTTATAATGATTTTAAGCGATTTTCAAGGTTGCATATTGGCAAATATTGAAGTTTTTTGAGCTCTAACAATTTATTGACAAATAGGCTTTAAAACTGAGAAAATAGGCTTTAAATAAAACCTTTCTAAGGTTATGAAGCAACTATCTGCTTCTGCTTTACAGGCTCTAAAACCATAAAACAAGTATAATATTATAAAAATAACAATGAAACAGTAATATATACATTACTACATAAAAAAATACAGTCAAAAAATCAATATTTGATAAAATTCTCAAAAAGGTGCTAAAAGTGACAATAAAACAATTAAATAACAGCAGAGAAGAAATAAACATATTTGCCCAAGAACTCACTGAATCTCAAATGGACGCTTAAGCAATCAGCGAAAAATTTAGTTTAACCTCAAAATCTATACCAGTCATATTATTTATATCTACAATCGAAAACTTAACAGAAAATGATAATAAATTTAAAAAAAAACACAAAGACAAAATATGCTCATCAGTCGGCGCAATAAAAAAATGCAAATATTCCAAAGACCAATTTTCCTGTTACAGTTACAAACGCAACAAAAAAATTAAACAAAAATTAAAAAAACAAAGAAATTAGGATAACAGAAACGGGACAAAGTTGGAAAATTGTTGTAATAGATTTTTTCTGACAAAAACCAAAAAATTCAAAATATATTCAGCAGTCCCAATAAATACCAAGAACAAAAATCAAATTCAAAATCAAAAATTGATAAAAAGCATATTAAAAACGACTTTAAAGAACAAAAACAACTTAATATCGTTCCTATCATATGATCTTTTTTCCAAACCACACCAAAAATTCATAAACCAGATATTTCCTACCGTCCAATACTGTCTTAATTTGACATTGTAAGATTGTATCCTGCAAAACAACTTACTTTTTAGGAATAAACGAGACCCACCTCAAAATTACTATGAATCTCGTCAATAAAATTAACAAAATGGAATTTTCTAAAGATATCATAATAGCTTCTTTCGGCATAAAACGGCTTTATTCTTGAGGTTTCTACCCTATAAAGCACAGGCATTTATCAGGAGTCTAAAAAATATAGAATAAATCAAAAGCAAGCAAAAACACAAAATTTGAAAATCTAAAATTATGATTATATTATATGTCAAAATTACAATGTAAAAGAAAATATTCAAATTTATACAAAAACACGCAAAAATACAAAAGTTTATAAATCTGAGACTATTTCAAAATTACAATAAAAAATAAATATTTAAATAAATTTTTGAATACTTATAGATAAAAACACTATTTATAACTTAAATTTTTCTAACAGAATCGTATAAATTTAGTAACTAATTTCAAATTTTAGTAGAATGAACATTTAAAAAAATCAGGATTACTCTTATTAGCAAAGATAAAACGCGCTTCTTTAAAACAAAGAGAAAAATAATTATTATCACGCGCCAAACTTTAACAAAACTAAAACTATTTCCACTTTTTCTTGAGTGCAGAGACAGAGAAAACAGAGAAGAGTCATTAACATTACTATTAACTGATTTTTGATGTTCAGAAAAACGCTGTGAAAAAATACGTGTAGTAAAACCTATATAACAAGCACGGCAATTGTTACATAAAATTGAATAATCAACACTATTTTGGTTAAGAGTTTTTGGACGTTCGCCAGTTTGATAAAACAAAAGTGACCCTAAAGCCATATAGGAAGAAAAGAGGTTTGAAAACCTGCGTTGTTTAGAATACTTTTTAGTTTATATGAAAACGAGCCAAAAAAACGGAAGTGAAATTAAAGGCAATTTAGTTTTATGTTAAAGCGGTAAATGACAAGTGGGTATTTAAAATAAGCTAATCAAAAATACTCACACGTAATTCTTATCATAACCATGTTTGTTTACGAAAATATCTAAAAGAAAGTCGAATTCATTTTTAAGACAGATGGAATTAGTGTAATATAGAAGCGTTCGCGATTTTAGAGTGTTAAATAGTTGATGATATATATTGATTAGGAATAACCGAGTATTTGGATATATAGCGATTTGAATGCGTAGTTTTTTGGTATACATCTATTTCAAACTTGTCATCAAAACGTTTAATAAAACAATCGAGAAAAGATAAAACATAATGAGATTCAGAAAAAGATTATATTTCAGAAGTAAAAAGAATTTTTGTTTTGGATAAAAATGCATAAAATTGAGATAAGAACGCGCTTAACATGGCATTACAACTAGAATACAGAGCAGTCAAATTAAAAATTAAAAACACATCTTCAATATACCGGGGGTAAAACGTTGGCTTTAAAATATTTGGGCACACATTATTTAAAAAGTTTGTTTTCAAAACACCTGAATACAAATCACTGATTGAAACAAAAACCAGATTGCCCCTTGGAACACAATGATTTTGACAGTATAAAACATTATCAAATTTCAAGAAACAATTATTTGAAATACACTTAAACAAATAATATATTGTAAAAATTGAAGCATTGCTAAAAAACTGCGCATTTTCTCGCCATAGGAACTCAGTGTTCGATAAAACTTTAGGCAAATAATTAACAATAAAACTGGTGTTAACATTATCAAAAAGGCTTACAACGTTGATACTTACCATAAAACTATTTGTAACTAAATCTGACAAAAAACCACAATTGATAAAATATGATATTCTGATTTTTGAACAGCAGGCTTTAAAACAACGTATAATTTTTAGAAATATTATAAAACATAGACCTGTACATGGGTGTAATAACTCCCATGGGATAACCTGGCTTATGCACTTTTAATAAACCATATGATATGGGTAAAACAGCTCGATCAAAACTTGATAATATAATAAAAATAATACTGGCCGATAAAAAAGAGGACAGCAACGATTTTTTTTTGAATAAGCGGATTTAATTTTTTTTTGGTGGTTTTTAAAAGAGTTAAACATTTGAAAAATGATTTGACATTTTATTTTGATAAGATGATTTGATAACATGACAACTGTTTTATCGAACACTGAGTTCCTATGGCGAGAAAATGCGCAGTTTTTTAGCAATGCTTCAATTTTTACAATATATTATTTGTTTAAGTGTATTTCAAATAATTGTTTCTTGAAATTTGATAATGTTTTATACTGTCAAAATCATTGTGTTCCAAGGGGCAATCTGGTTTTTGTTTCAATTAGTGATTTGTTTTCAGGTGTTTTGAAAACAAACTTTTTAAATAATGTGTGCCCGAATATTTTAAAGCCAACGTTTTACCCCCGGTATATTGAAGATGTGTTTTTAATTTTTAATTTGACTGCTCTGTATTCTAGTTGTAATGCCATGTTAAGCGCGTTCTTATCTCAATTTTATGCATTTTTATCCAAAACAAAAGTTCTTTTTACTTCGAAATATAATCTTTTTCTGAATCTCATTATGTTTTATCTTTTCTCGATTGTTTTATTAAACGTTTTGATGACAAGTTTGAAATAAATTTATACCAAAAAACTACGCATTCAAATCGCTATATATCCAAGAACTAAGTTATTCCTAATCAATATATATCATCAACTATTTAACATTCTAAAATCGCGAACGCTTCTATATTACACTAATTCCATCTGTCTTAAAAATGAATTCGACTTTCTTTTTTGAGATATTTTCGTAAACAAACATGGTTATGATAAGAATTACGTGTGAGTATTTTCGATTAGCTTATTTTAAATACCCACTTTGTCATTTACCGCTTTAACATAAAACTAAATTGCCTTTAATTTCTTCCGTTTTTTTGGCTCGTTTTATATAAACTAAAAAGTATTCTAGAACAACGCAGGTTTTCAAACCTCTTTTCTTCCTATATGGCTTTAGGGTCACTTTTGTTTTATCAAACTGGCGAACGTCCAAAAACTCTTAACCAAAATAGTGTTGATTATTCAATTTATGTAACAATTGCCGTGCTTGTTATATAGGTTTTACTACACGTATTTTTTCACAGCGTTTTTCTGAACATCAAAAATCAGTTAATAGTAATGTTAATGACTCTATTCTGTTTTCTCTGTCTCTGCACTCAAGAAAAAGTGGAAATAGTTTTAGTTTTGTTAAAAGTTTGGCGCGTGATAATAATTATTTTTTCTCTTTGTTTTAAAGAAGCGCGTTTTATGTTTGCTAATAAGAGTAATCCTGATTTTTTTAAATGTTCATTATTTACTAAAATTTGAAATTAGTTACTAAATTTATACGATTCTGTTAGAAAAATTTAAGTTATAAATAGTGTTTTTATCTATAAGTATTCAAAAATTTATTTAAATATTTATTTTTTATTGTAATTTTGAAATAGTCTCAGATTTATAAACTTTTGTATTTTTGCGTGTTTTTTGTATAAATTTGAATATTTCTTTTACATTGTAATTTTGACATATAATATAATCATAATTTTAGATTTTCAAGTTTTGTGTTTTTGCTTGCTTTTGATTTATTCTATA
>JASAMX010017460.1:0-12253 GCA_030248175.1 Microlaimidae sp. YZB2_3
TAATTTTAGGCTATATATGAAAAAGATAAATCGATTTGGGCATAATATTATAACTTTAATAGCCAAGTTACTGTTAATTTTTTTTGTTTTCGGTTGGCCTGAGATATAGATAATAACTACATAAAAATTTTTGCATAAAGTATGTGATAATAATAATTGATTATAATAGATTGGTTTCGTTTTTCTTATATGAGATTGCTTTTAGTTAGGCATTTCTATAAACTTGTATATCATTATGCCACACATTTTTTTCAATAAACTAGTAAAAGTTGTAAGCCAGAGGAAGCCCATTTTAAAAATTTCAACTAAAAAAACTTTTTAAAATATAATGTAATAATATTTGCTAGCGGCAGGGCTTGAGATTTTGTTGCAATTCCGGATCGTCCCACATCTGTATTGTTAAATTAAATAATAGAAATATAATGAATTGTACATACACTATTATATACAAATTATTTAGTATATAATTATAAATCATAAGTTAGTTTAATAAATATTGGTAAATAAAAGCAAAAAAATAACAGTGTAAATAAGTTTTCAGTAAAAAGTGTTAATTACAATATGAATTGTCTGTTTTGTTAAGAATGATTGTTTAAATCAACTTTTCCGGTCGTTTTATAAACCATAAATCTGATTATATTGTCTTTGACTATTCATAGCAAAGGCAATGTATATAAAACAAAAATAACAAACAATTATGTGTCTTTATACTAGTGTTGTAATAAGTTACTTTTATTTTTACTTAAACTAATAAAAGTAACGAATGTTGGATTACTTTTATTTTTATTTTTACTCGACCTTTGAAATTTGAATTACTTTTAAGGCCAGTTCACACCGACGGATAGCAGATAGCGGATAACAGATAGCGGATAGCAGATAGCAGATAGCGGATAGTGTGTTCACACCGGAATTACCTCGGATAGCGGATAGCGGTAAACCTTTGAAAAATACTAAAAAAACCGCAGATAGCAGATAGCAGATACCAGAAATAGGATAGACTGTTCACACCGGAATAACCTCGGATAGCGGATAGCGGTAAACCTTTGAAACAGGAGTAAAAAAAACCGCAGATAGCAGATAGCAGATAGCAGATAGCGGATAGTGTGTTCACACCGGGACAAATTGCAGATAGCGGATAGCAGATAGCAGATAGCAGATAGCGGATAGCGGATAAGGCGAGTTGCTGCATGCAACAACTTTGTACTGCTCGCAAGCCAAATTAAAGATATTTTTCTTTTGTTTCTTGCTTAAATTGTGCTTTTTCTTGATTTTACAAAAATATTTTTATAAATTAGTTTAAAATAAAATATTTTTTAAAGTATTTTCTGAAATTTTTTTTTTTTGAAATTCAGTTGATTTTATCAAAACCAATGGTTTTTAAAAAGGTTACACAAATCTACAATGTATTTCTTTAATTTATGTATTGGGTAGGGGTTAAAAATATATTTATTTAGTATATAAATACTAGTTTTTTAGGGGTAGGTATTTTTTTAAAAGTATCGATACTATTTTGAAAAGGTCGAGTAAAAATAAAAATAAAAGTAATCCAACATTCGTTACTTTTATTAGTTTAAGTAAAAATAAAAGTAACTTATTACAAAACTAGTATAAAGACACATAATTGTTTGTTATTTTTGTTTTATATACATTGTCTTTGCTATTAATAGTCAAAGACAATATAATCAGATTTATGGTTTATAAAACGACCGGAAAAGTTGATTTAACCAATCATTGTTAACAAAACAGACAATTCATATTGTAATTAACACTTTTTACTGAAAACTTATTTACACTGTTATTTTTTTGCTTTTATTTACCAATATTTATTAAACTAACTTATGATTTATAATTATATACTAAATAATTTGTATATAATAGTGTATGTACAATTCATTATATTTCTATTATTTAATTTAACAATACAGATGTGGGACGATCCGGAATTGCAAATAAAAAACCCTCAAAGTCTCCTGCCGCACAAAAGAATCCGAGTTTTAGCCCGCCGTGACGAGGCCGGTGTAACTGGAATCCTGACATCGGCACTTTCATCCTTTGACGAAGAATGGGCTGCATTCCCAGGTATCACCTGAACTTTATGAAAATTTTCGTCCTATAGGTTGTAGGCCTGTTCTAGGGTAGCGTATAGTGAGACCCTTCCTAGGACCTATGTTGGGTTTTGTCCTACCTGTTCTAGAACTGTTGTAGGGCAGCGTGGGATAAAACGAGTCCCGGAAACATTCTAGTTCTAGTACTTTTTTTTGAAAAAAAAGTGACTACGACTCTGGGAGGTTGATGAAACCGCTGTGACTGGAATCTTAATTACGATACTATCACCCTTTGACGAAGAATGGGCTGCATTCCCAGGTATCACCTGAACTTTATGAAAATTTTCGTCCTATAGGTTGTAGGCCTGTTCTAGGGTGAGACCCTTCCTAGGACCTATGTTGGGTTTTGTCCTACCTGTTCTAGAACTGTTGTAGGGCAGCGTGGGATAAAACGATTCCCGGGAACATTCTAGTTTTAGTAATTTTTTTTGAAAAAAAAAAGTGACTACGACTCTAGGGAAGTTGATTAAACCGCTGTGACTGGAATCTTAACTACGATACTTTCATCCTTTGACGAGGAATGGGCTGCATTCCCAGGTATAAAAATTTTTTCTTTTAGTTTATATTCTAGAAGGCTCTTTCCTTTTTATTTTGAAGATGACCTAAACTGGCCTAGGAGACAGCAAGGCAGTGCAAGCCAAAAACAGACTTAGCTTTCCTAATCAATTTTTTTTACAAAAAACATAATTAGGATTGTTTTCGGAATTCTTAGAAAAATCAATGAGGCCAGTGTGATTAAAATCCTGACTTGGTATATTTATTCTTTGACAAAGAATGGCCAACAAAGAATTTGAGAAAGAATTTCAAGGTACAACAGTTTTCTCATTTAACTTTAATAAGGCCCTATATTTGTTCATTTTGAAACTAACCTAGGACTGGCCTTGAAGAACCTTGGACAGCAAAAGGACAGTGCCAAGTGAGTCTTTTGCTGTCCTAATCAATTAGCAAAAATTTGCAATAATCAATTATTGGCAAAACAGATGCATAGGAGTTCCTTATGAAAGTCGACAAACCTGGTTTGACTAAAATCCTCACTTCGTTAATTTCATCAAAATAATTTGACGATAAAAGGGTCGCATTACCAGAAATAAAAAAAGTTTAAAGTTTACTCTATAGAAGAGTCTATTCTACAGTTTATGACTGTGTAGAGTCTGGAATAAACAAGATTTAGAACAAATATTTTTTTGCAAAAAAAGTAAGTAGGAATATTTTTTTAAAAATAAAAACACTGAAAGTTTTTTTAGGAAAATTCAGCGACCCTCAGTTAAAAACGCCCGAAGGTCCCAGCGAATTTTGGCCAATCAATGGAACGGAGTACTTTATACACACGGACGTCGGTATGTGCACTATGATCCTGTCCATTCCGTACAGCGTGGGGTACATATCCGTCGCCGAAGCCACCGACTGGGGCATCAAGCTGGCAACAATCGAAAATTTTAACGGGGAATGGGTCAGTCCGGATAAAGTAAAAAAAAACTTATATTATATTTTAAATATATATTTTAAGGAGCTCCATAGGTAATTATTCTAATTTCTTGAAAAATTAAAACGTAATTACTTATAGTATTAACACATATTGGGCTTTAAACAGGCAAAAATTGAGAGATTTAACGGGAAAGAAATCAGTCTAGATAAAGTAAAATTAGATTTTTGAATCTCCAGAGTTTCGCCACTGAGTAATGCTAATTTCTTGAGTAAATAAAACATAATGGGTTTGTAGTGCAAAAATTAAAACATAAATGTAGTGTTATCATTTTTTTTTTCAAATTTAATGTAAACTTAATTTTTTTCAAAATTTAGTAAATAGTAAATTTCCTACTCTCCCTATGCCAAATATCACGCTTCGGAGCTCCGGTCATTTAAAATAAAGAGATCTCTGAAGTTTAGTTCCTTATCCTTAACTAAGTAATATGAAACTTATTTGTATATTATCTACCGACTGGGACATTAAAAGTGCGGTACCGAGTGAAACTTTTTGTCTTCGATTTTAATGTTTTTGTGAAAACCTTAATTCTGCCCCCAGTAGCCCACAAACATTTTTTCATCAAAATATCTCCAGTGGTACAGGGAAATGACCCTCCAAAATGGTGTTTTTTGACAATTCTGCACTTGAAAAATTACTCAATGGGTACTCAAATTTAATTTACAAATTATGCATTTAAAAAAAGCGGCTACCTTGTACTTTAATTTGATACTTTGATCGTTAATATTGGTGCAGTCTTTGTTAAGATATGGCGTTGTCCGTACAAAAACCAGCTATTTTTTTGCACAAAAAGCTAAGTGTAGGCAAAAATGAAGGACAAACTTTATTAAATCACTGCGTCATTTGGTGTTTTTAATAAAAAAAATCGCAGGTTTTTTGTATGGCAAACGAAATATTTCAACAAATTATGCACCAATTTTGAAGATAGAGTTATCAAATTTAAATAAAAAATAGCCGCTTTCTTTAAGTGCATTTTTTGTAATTTAAATTGTAACACCCATTGAGCAATCTTTCAAGTACAGAATTGTCAAAAAACGCATTTTTTGAAGGGTCATATCTTTTGAACCACTGGAGATATTTTGATGAAAAAATGTTTGTGGGCTATTGGGGGCAGGGGTAAGGTTTTCAAAAAAAAAAAATTAAAATCGAAGACAAAAAGTTTGACTAGGTACCGCACCTTTAAGCGAGACCGAATGCAAATTTCCTATAGTCCACATAACGTCCATCTCAGACTAGTCCACATCTTTTCTGTCTAAACATACGCCCGGCAAAAAAATCGATCCTTTTTCCTGCCCTCTTCTTAGAACATTTTTCAAGGCTAGTCTACCCCTTTTTTGAATCAAATTCAAAAATAGCCTAATAAACTGTAGTTTTACCTGCCAATGACGTATATTTATAATCATTCCTTTGACGAGATATACTTTTTTAAACATTTTAATATTATCAATAGAACATTTATCAATAAAAAGTGTCTCATAAGAAAAATATTGCGAGATTTTCTACGCTTCTCAAAGAGCCTATGTTTTTTTCTGATCAATCAGTAACGAGGGAGGAATATCGGTTTTAAGATATAAACGTTTGAGAAAAAATATATTAATAATAAAAAGAAGAAGAACATAATAAAAAATTTACACAAGTTCTTTGACTATAGTTTGCGTGGTTCCGTGGGGCTTTATCTCCATTTGGTGCTCCCGCGCCACCGATAGTTCATTTATAATCAAAATAAAAAATAATATGAAGAAGAAGATGAATTTAAATTACAAAATTTACCAACATTGTTTAATTATAGTTAGTGGGGTGTAGTGGGGTTCCAGTGCCACTGAAATTTCAATTATATTTTTGAAATAAAAAATAAAAAGAAGAATTAGATGAACTTTAGTGACAAATTTTGCCTACTTGTTTTAATTATAGTTGGCACGGTGGAGTGAGCCTAAATCTTCATGTGGCAGTTCCGCACTAATTAAATTTTTTTAAATAAAAATAATAATCATAAGAAGAAGCTGATGAACATGAATTACAAAGTTTATCCAAGATCTCTATTTATAGTGTAATAAATTGCAGTGTGGCGCCCCCACGCCGCCGTTAATAGGAATTACAGTTTTTGAAATAAAAATTAAAAAAAGAAGACATGAATTACAAAAATTACCTGGTGTTCCAGTTATAGTTGGCGCGGCGCCGTGAGGCTAAATCGAAGTGGGCGCCCGAGGTCTTCCATGATTGCAATTATTTTTTAAATAATAAAATCAGAAGAAGAAGGAAAAGATGAATCACAAATTTTATATACGTCCGCTGATTATAGTTGGCGCGGTGCCGCGAGGCTAAATGATTTCATATCTGCTTTCTACGTTCAAATTGGCATTTCAGCGCCACCAATGATTGCATTTTTTTGTTATTTTTTTGAAACAAAATTTTAAATTAATCGTTTTATCTGTGATACAAGAGTTAAAAATAAGGTACTTTGTTGTTTTTGACGTTTCCCGAGCGGTTAAAGTAGATGGCGCTGGTTTCTGTCACCAATTAGAAAGCTAGGATACTCTTCCACTGCTATGGTGCAGTTTCTATGAGGGGCTGTCCGTTGTCTTCTGTGCGCAATCCAAATTGTTGAAATAAGGCTGTTATTGTGCGATTAAGGGTTTTTAGTTTGGTATTTTTTTAAATTTTTTATTTTGATCAATAAATTGATAAAAATGACCTAAATGAAAAAAGAAAGTTGCGTAATTTTTTTTTCCATTGAGCTCATCTCTATTTTTGATTAATCAGTAACGAAGAAGAAATATCGATTTTAAGAATTAAGCGTTGGAATAATAATAATAATAATAATAATAATAATAATAATAATAATAATAATAATAATAATAATAATAATAATAATAATAATAATAATAATAATAATAATTATTATTATTATTATTATTTTTTTTTTTTTTTTTTTTTTTTTTTTTTATATATATTATTATTATTATTATTATTATTATTATTATTATTATTATTATTATTATTATTATTATTATTATTATTATTATTATTATTATTATTATTATTATTATTATTATTATTATTATTATTATTATTATTATTATTATTATTATTATTATTATTATTATTATTATTATTATTATTATTATTATTATTATTATTATTATTATTATTATTATTATTATTATTATTATTATTATTATTATTATTATTATTATTATTATTATTATTATTATTATTATTATTATTATTATTATTATTATTATTATTATTATTATTAGTATTATTATTATTATTATTATTATTATTATTATTATTATTATTATTATTATTATTATTATTATTATTATTATTATTATTATTATTATTATTATTATTATTATTATTATTATTATTATTATTATTATTATTATTATTATTATTATTATTATTATTATTATTATTATTATTATTATTATTATTATTATTATTGTAGTTTTAAAAAAACTAGACTATAAAACGCATAAGTCAGGAAAAATAAACAAAAGTTGCCAGTGGTAATATAAGTAATATATGAGTTGCGTCACATGTTTTCCTGCACGTGATTTTTTTTCCAAAGAACGAGTGGTTACTTCACCCCCATGCTAATTTCACCCTAATGGAAGTATTTGTAGACTATAAATAAATCAAATAAGCACTTGAGATAATATTGCCAATTTTGGCTATAAATGCCAAGTTTAGTGCAGTGTACTACTATATAGTCTCAGAAGACAGAAAATTGCATGAAAAGTGTGTTTTTGCGCCAATTTTTTGTTTAGTTTTTAATATAATGGAAATTAAAGATGTTTTCTTGCTGTTAGGTAAGTCTGGGGCAGGCATTGTAAAATTATTAAATTGATTCAAGATCGATAGAGCAGAAAGAACTTAGAGCTAAAAATAGGGAATTTGGAGCCGTAATTAGGAGGTTTGGGGCCGTAAAGTGGGAACTTTGGTTCAAAAATAAAAACCTATACCTAAGCCTAAGTAAAACCTAAATATAAATCCAAACCAATTTTTTTTAATCACTCTAAGTTTCCATTTTTTGCGGCTCCAGTTCTCAAAAATTTCTAATGTCGAAGTTTCCCTGCTTGCGGCTCTAAAGACCTCGTATCATTATTTATAATATAACTTCATAACTTTATTTACTTACTATAAAGTGTTCATAAATATTCTTCACTTTTTTATGAAAGTAGATTTTCCTGTGGAAAACTTTTCCTATGCGAAAAAACCCGTAATTTCCTCTCACACTACAGTCGCCATTCACTGCGCGCATAAAAAACTTTCATAGAGTTAGGGTCGATAGAGCCCAGGGAACTCGGAGTCAAAAATAGGAAACTTGGAGCCAAAAGTAAAAATTGCTAAAACGTTTACCTATGTAAGCCTAAGCGAAACCTAAAGGTTGGTTCATACTTATGTAAAAACGTCCTTTGGACTAAGTCCAAAGAACAAACACAGCGTATAAACGTATGTAAAAACGTCCTATGGACTTTGTCCAAAGGATGTTTTTACATAAGTATGAACCAACCCTAAATCTTAGCCCAAACCAATTTTTCTTAAAGGCTTCAAGTTCCCATTGCTGTGGCTACAAGTTCCCAAAAATTTTTGATGGGGCCAAGTTCCCTGCTTGGGTTCTAACGATCCCGTATCTTTTCATGGTACGGGGTCTTTTAAGCAGGGAACTTGGAGCCATCAGAAATTTTTGGGAACTTGAAGCCACGAGCAATGGGAATTCGGAGCCTTTAAGAAAAAATTGGATAAAGGATGGATTTAGGCTTAGCTTAGGCTTAGATACACGTTTTAGCGATTTTTATTTTTGGCTCCAAGTTCCTAATTTACCTCTCCAAGTTCCCCACCTACGGCTCCAAGTTCCTTATCTTTGGCTCTAAGTTCCAGCTCCAAGTTCCTAAGGCTCCATCGACCCTAAATCTTTTTTCATAAACACGTGTTTAACCCTTTAATATTTAGAAAATGTAAAATGGATTGGAGACTAAACAAGCTTTCGTTTTTTATTACACTTTTCAGATTGATTTTTAGTTATCTTAAATTTTCAGTGTGTATTTTGTTAGTTGCCTTTATCTTTTCATTCAAAAAAGCAAGTTTTGGCCATAAGTTATAGTCAGAAACAATTAATAAAAAAATAATAATTTTTCTCTCGTCTGGTTATCTTTCTTTTGAATTAGCCTTGATGCATTCTACTTTTTCTAGTAGTCCAAATAGTCAGACCCAAAAATTTATGCATATTATTATGGAAAAAAATATTAGCAATTTTTGTTTTTTAAAATTCTGTGGAGCTCAGAGATTCTTTATTTAAGGTTTTATAAGGATGATATTAGATCCCGTAAGGGTTAATATCTTGTCCAAAACGGTTTAGACGGGAATTATTCATGCAGATCTACGGCGTTGGCAGTGTGTGCCGACGACTTTATTAGAATTTTGAAATATTGCCATGTTCTTTTGAATAACCAATAAGCAATAGCAGAGAAACCAAAAAACGCGGAAGAATAGTTTAATTTCGTTCTGCTCTAACAAACAATTTATAGTCTTTCCAAAAGGATATTAAAATTACTGTTGCTAAATTAAATTTATTTCTTTTTGTCCTGGTTATTATTATTGTTTTGCTGATAATGCATAACTTTCCAGCAGATCTACCTGAGCCAATAGTTTGGTACTTTTATGTCATAACCGAAGTTCACAAATACGTTCATTTTATATCAAGGTCTGTCTAAAAGTTTTTGGCAAATATTAAAAAAATTGGATTTTAAAAAAACAGACATTTCTGGCGCAATAAATGAAGATTTTTACGAAATATTTTACGCCGACGTTATCTATCCTGTTAAATGGTATATCGCAAAATTCATGGTACAAATGGAAATAACTTATAATCTAAATTAACTAAGAAAAAATCCTAAAGCCTTAATAACTGAATTTTTTATTGAATAACAACATAACAATATTAAAATAAGAAACAATAAAAGATTTAAGCATATTGCATATCCTAGAAATAGCAGTATGCTGTTAGTTTTAAAGCTGGTGCATTCTGTGTTTTACTGGGTCGGTAATTAGCTATTATCGGTAATTATATATATATATATGTTGTTTTTATGTAGACAGTTCCTCTTTAAAGTTGTGAATCAATAGATTGTTGGTTGAAGTAAGTCTGGAGAAAAACTAATATTAATCAGAACTCATACCAATCTGTGAGACTTTAACCAGTTCAGTTTTAACCACTTACTTCAAAATCAAATGTTTCTGATTAGTAATGTTTTGACTGTAAAAACAGAGGCAGCCTCGGAGTTTCGCATATTAAATGAATATTAGCAAGTTTATTTAACCGTATAATATGTTTGTAATTATTATAACAATAACATTTTGATAATTTATGCTAATGCTCTTCAATTATTTGTTAAATTAAAGATAAATTCTATCCAGGTGAAAATAGATGAGCGGTAAAGTAACCACTCGTTTTTTGAGAAAATATCATGTGCAGAGAAACAAACGACGCAACTAAATAATAATTGGTTACATAACCGCTGAAAACTTTTTTTTAATTTTTCTCGCTCACGGGTTTATTGTTTATTTCTTCCTGGCTGAGAGCGGTTACGCCCTTAATTTTAGCCTGGAAGACTTTAGCTTTAGCTCAAAAATGCGAAGCTTCGAATGGATCTCCGATGCCCCAAAAACAAAGCTTCCTTCTCAAGCTTATAAATATATATATATTTTTCTTTATTTCCTTTTTCTATGTTTTCTATTAGCTAATAAATTTTTTTAATCTTTTTGCTGAACTAGCCGCGACGCAATAATTTTTTCAACCCAAATAACTATCAAATAGCTAATTTTAATAACAGTTTTTCCTAATTTTGCGCAAAAAATGTCAATGATAAATGTGGATTTAATTGAAAAAAAGCTTTGGTTTTTGATTAACTTTTGTTTTTAATGATTTTAGGTATTGGCAAACAAAAAAATAAAGCATTCAGTTTCCTAAATTCCTCCTTTGTTAAACTTAAATTTAAAATCCTTCCGATGCGAGAGATATGAACTCCCGACGGATATTAATTCTGTTTCGACTTTTTCCAGAATTTCAGCTTAAAATTTGTTTTCTTATCAAGTTAACAACATGTGGTTAGGCTCTCAAAGATTTAAAAATCCAGTCATTTTGTCGATTTATATCTTTTGTTTTGAAAAATGAATGAGGATGTTTGACATTGAAATAATATAGTGTTTTTGTTAATTTTCCAAATAAACATTGTCATATATCATAAATACAATACCGGTACTTAATTAAACAAATTTAAATTCTCAAATATTTTTAAATTTGGTATTGTCCCAATTTCCAGTTATTTTACCTTTATTCATCTTAGAAGTATATTAACTTCCAAAAATTTTAAAAAATTAAAAAAAAGATTTAATACGCGGTATTTTAAGTAAATCGAATTCATTAATATTGCGCGGATTTTGATTAATCTTGCAAAAACAAAAAGTAGGTAGGTAAAAACTTAAGTTTTATATTTCTTTTAATCATGTTATAATCAATGGTTAATTTTGAACACTAGAACCACGTACAATAAAGGAGTCAAGCACACTCTTTTTTCTTCTAAAATGATAAACAAAGTTTTGTAATTCACTTTAGTTTCAAATAGAGAAACAAGAATTGGTAATTTTTTTTTAAAAATATCATACAAAAAATATTATCCGCCGTTGCCAACTTCTTTTTTTTTCAAAAAATAGGTTTATTTATTTTTACTGCACGGAATAAAAAAAAGTGACTGCCCTGCGTGCTTCTGAAGCCCGCCGTTATTTTTGGAAAAGCCAAAAAGCGAGGTCCCAAAAAAAAATTTTTTTTTTTCAGAAAGTTTGTTTAATGCGGCTCTGAAAGGCGTGTCCGTCATTAATCGAATTTTATGGTGAACAAAGTTTGAGGAGGCCGCGCAAACATATAACAAACTTGATGTTATTTATCTTTGGATTGGATATAATTTGGGTGTAAGAAAAAACAATTTTATTTTATTTTACTTCCTATCAGTTTTTTTGTAAAACTTGTGCTTTTAGAATTTTAAAAAGAGTTTTTTTGTTTATTTTAAATAATCTGTTGGCATAAAAAAGGCGCCGATAAAGATTTAAACTAGGATGAACTTAAAAATTTCCTTGTGTTTTTTGTCAAAATCTAGTTGGCTTCAATAATTTTGTTTAGATATAACGTTGTGTAAATGTTTGATAAATTTTTAATTTAACCACAAAGCAATAATTACGATATAAGAATAATACCTAAATTATATTATATAAAAATAAAAAAACCTATAAATCTTTTTGTTTAGTTTTTTTGTTTTTTGTACAATTTCAATAAATAAAGGGCATTGTTTTACGATTTCGGGTACAGTCAATGAAAACGCAGTTTGTTAACAAAAATAAAACAAGAATTGTGGTAATAATATACTCCGACAAATAGATTCTTGACATAGGGGAAACGATACAAGCAAATATCGTTAAAATTTATGTTATTAAAAAAATTAAATTGTAAAAATAATTTTTAGAAAGTGGAAACTAGTATATTAAAAGATAACGTCATTTCTAAACGCGAACTGTTTGCCCCAGTGAAGAGGATGGAAGGAAGCACTGTGTGCTTGAAAAACTATTAGCCAATATTTCTTCAACCGCAGGTGTTTTATGACCTCAT
>JASAMX010017461.1:0-14248 GCA_030248175.1 Microlaimidae sp. YZB2_3
GGGGGGGGGTGTCAGGGGTACCCCCAAATTTTGAGGGGGTTGTCGGCTATAATCGGGGATTTTTGGGGGTATGACCCCCTGTCCCAGCTATGGTTGCAATCTGATTTTATAAAAGTTAACATAATTAAAGAAAATTTTTCAAGAAAACTGGTATTAAAAAAAAATTAACACCGTTTTTTATCTTTGCACGCACTAATAACATCGTTCAGAAATTTCTTTATATATTTTCAACGAATTCTAATCACAAAATAAAATAGCAAATAATATTGCTTAAATTAAATGTTTCATGTTAGCCAATAAAATAGATTAATTTATTTTAAATATAGTAACGGAATATTTTCTATTAAGATACCTTTTTTTCAGAACCCAACGTAAGGTTTGTAAGTCCTCAATATCAATGCCGACCTATGTACGGCCCCCGAAGGGTTTTATGGGGGGGCACGGGGGGCGACTTTTTTTAAACAGGGGGGGAATAAAACGGAGTGTAAGCAGGAGAGGAAGGGAAAAAAAGAGAAAAAAGAATGAAAAAAGAAAAAAAGGACAAAAAAGTCAAAATTTAAGTAAAAATGGGTCTAAAATGGTTTAAAAAGCATTGACATGAGCTAAAAACTGCAAAAAATTGGCAATTATGGCGTTATAATAGGTCAAAAATGCCGTCATAATTTTTGGGTACCTTTTTATTTTTGAGCGGGGGAGGGGATGGCAAATCCTCTAATAAAGCGGGGGGGACATTTTCAGACCGTGCACGACAGGTCTGTTTAATGTATACACTTTAAAATCATGTAACACTAGAAAATCAGTCTGGACTGGAGTTTATACTTAAAACGCCCAGCCCACACTACAAGCTTTCCTAAAACCTTGACTCCTTCTAATACCATGAATGGAAATATGGGTGACTGAGGAAAAACTTATATTTTTGATTTTATTTGTTGGACATGGAACGACAAAAAATAGGATCTATGCCTATATACGCCGCCTCCCAAATGACGCCTCGTTAAGGTAGAATTGAAAATAAACACAATATGGCAACGGTACACATCCTGACTTCAATTTTGTGTTTTTACGAAATTCAAAATTTACTATTATTGGTTTTCTAAAATTTTTCTTATTTAGGAAATTGAAAACCCGATCGTATTTTTTTTGCAGTTTTACCTACTTTGAATTTAGGCGGTAACTTACGACGGCGGTGTGCTTGAATTGGGTGCCACTGTCTATTACTCAATCAAGAACGCGCTGGTGGCGGTGACTTCGGTGCAGGATTGGAACGTGTCCACGCGGACGCTAGCCCATACCATGCTCCACAGACACGTGAACAAGAAACACCTCAGCGACATAACCACTAACAAAGCCAAATTGGCCTCCGAGCTCCTGGTATAATAATAGAAATTATTCCGTTACTATATTAAAATAAAATAAGCTATTTTGGTTAACATGAAACATAATTTAAGCAATATTATTTGCTATTTTTGTTGTGATTAGAATTCGTTGAAAATATATAAAGAAATTTCTGAACGATGTTATTAGGGGCAAAGAAAAAAAGAAAAAGCCAAACAAAAAACAAAACAAGCAGGGCACCCCCAAAAACCCGTATAGCCGCACCCCCTAAAAATTGGGGGCCCCCCCCCCCCCCCCCCCCCCCCTTCAAATGAAATCCTAAACACGCTTCTGTGGAGATAACCTTGGTTTTTAAATGACTTTTGGTAATGCTTTAAAGCTACCGCAGAATCCCTGATAAAGGTACAACAACACATCCACGCGTTTTTTCCCAAAAAACTCTATACCTATTCCACTGGTAATAGATTGCCAAAGTTGACCCGCAACTTCCGGTTGAGTCAATTGTTTCAGAACGTCCAGACCTGGCTGATTGCTGTCTTTGATAATTTTGTACTCGGACAATTGGACTTCCTGGATTTGCATACCCCAAGCTCGCGTCGATGCGTTTAATTCGTCCTACAAAATACACTAATACGCTTTAGAATTTGAGAGCTAAGTAAAACGTAAAAAAAAAACTTTTTTAAACATTTCCAAATTTTTAAATTAACCAAAAAACTGGCGATGGTGACTTACCAGAATGATTGTATAAGTGCGTGAGTCTTCAATATTCTTAGTTATTAAGCAGTGTCTGATAACAATAATTGAACACTCACGCACTCATACATTAAGCAGAGAAACAGAATGGTTGTTTGTGTTTTCATGTTTTAAAAAAATTATATTTGTGTGCTTGCCTATAGCCTCAAAAGATTCCGCACATATCATTAGGTAAACTGTTTTGAATAATCATATGAAAAACAAATAAAACATTTTTTTATTATTATTTTTGCAAACAATTTAACTTTTAAAATTTCAGAAGTACTTTATTTTTAAAATCAGACCCGCGTGAATCACTAAAAAACGTTATAAATTATAAATAATCAACCAATGCCTAGCAACCAAGATAGTCTTAAGACTTGCGGAGTGTGCTCAATGAAATTTCTCAATTTTGCTGTTGTGTTCAGAAAAGTGAATGGTGTTGCAATCATAGGTGGGCAGCCTACCGGAATTTGGGGGTATACCCGACTCCCGAAATTTGGGGGGGGGGTGCGGATGCCCCAAAATTTTAATATACCTCAAATACCTCAAATACCCCATTTTTAGCGTTTTTAGCACTGGGACCCCCAAAATTTTAGGGGGGGAGGTATCAGGGGTACCCCCAAATTTTAGGGGGTTGTCGGCTATAATCGGGATTTTTGGGGGTATGACCCCCTGCCCATCTATGGTTGCAATTGATTTTATAAAAGTTAACATAATTAAAGAAAATTTTTAAGAAAACTGTATTTAAAAAAAATTTAACACCGTTTTTTATCTTTGCACGCACTAATAACATCGTTCAGAAATTTCTTTATATATTTTCAACGAATTCTAATCACAACAAAAATAGCAAATAATATTGCTTAAATTATGTTTCATGTTAGCCAAAATAGCTTATTTTATTTTAATATAGTAACGGAATATTTTCTATTATTATACCAGGAGCTCGGAGGCCAATTTGGCTTTGTTAGTGGTTATGTCGCTGAGGTGTTTCTTGTTCACGTGTCTGTGGAGCATGGTATGGGCCAGCGTCCGCGTGGATACGTTCCAATCCTGCACCGAAGTCACCGCCACCAGCGCGTTCTTGATTGAGTAATAGACAGTGGCACCCAATTCAAGCACACCGCCGTCGTAAGTTACCGCCTAAATTCGAAGTAAGTAAAACTGCAAAAAAAACGGTCGGGTTTTCAATTTTCTAAATAAGAAAAGTTTTAGAAAACCAAAAATAGTCAATTTTGAATTTTGTAAAAACACAAAATTGAAGTTGGGATGTGTACCGTTGCTATATTGTGTTTATTTTTAATTTTACCTCAACGAGGCGGTCATTTGGGAGGCGGCGTATTTAGGCCTAGATCCTATTTTTTGTCGTTCCATGTCCAACAAATAAAATCAAAAATATAAGTTTTTCCTCACTCACCCATATATCGAATCACAGTATTAGAAGGAGTTAAGGTTTTAGGAAAGAACAAAACCACCAAAACCAAACTAAGCTGTGTAGTGCGGGCTGGGCGTTTTAAGTAGGTAAACTCCAGTCCAGACTGATTTTTTAGTGTTACATGATTTTAAAGTGTATACATTAAACAGACCTGTCGTACCTGGTCTGGAAATACCGCCCCCCCCCGCTTTATTAGAAGATTTGCCATCCCCTCCCCCGCTCAAAAATAAAAAAGTACCCAAAAATTATGACGGCCTTTTTGACCTATTATAACGCCATCATTGCCAATTTTTTGCAGTTTTTAGCTCATGTCAATGCTTTTTAAGTCATTTTAGACCCATTTTTACTTAAATTTTGACTTTTTTGTCCCTTTTTTTGTTTTTCATTCTTTTTTTCTTTTTTTCCCCTTCTTCTCCTGCTAACACTCCGTTTTATTCCACCCCCTTGTTTCAAAAAAGTTGCCCCCCGTGCCCCCCATAAAACCCCTCGGGGGGCCGTACATAGGTCTGAATTTAATATGAACTTACAAACTTACCTGTATTGGAGGTATATTAAAAGCTTTTGTTCGCATATCCACTCGTTTCCATGCATCAATGCACGGAAGCACAATAACAGCACCTAAATTAGATTAAAGTCAAAAATGAAGAAGCGATTACCTATACATACAGTGGCGTGCCCGGGGGGGGGGCGGGGGGGGCGGCTGCCCCCCCCCCGAAATCGGGGGAAGCCGGATTTTTTTGTAAGGGGGGACCCTTACGTTTTTTGAATTTTGGGAGAGAAAAATTTTTTTCTTTAATATTAATACTGAAACTTTCCTGATGCCTTCCAAAAGCATATTAATAGTCAAAAAATCAAATTTTCCCCGCTTCGCGGGTAGTTTAAATTGACAGTTTATCTCAGTTTTTCAATTTCAAATCGATTTTGCCGCTCAATAGTTAAGGCATACATGTTAAATAAGACTACTATAAACACTATTAACCTTTTATTAACGTTTTAAACACATCTTTTAAATGGATAGGAATAAAAAAACCTTAAATTTTGTTTTAATTATCATCTGGAATTAAAATTTCTAGTGTATTTTAGCGCCTTAAAATAAAAATTTTCTCCCCCAGGGGGCATTCTGCCCCCCGGACCCCCCTGACACGGGGCTCTGCCCCTTGACACCGCCGGGGGCTCTCGCCCCCCAAACCCCCCATTTCTGGGGGGCTGTCGCCCCCCAAACCCCCCATTTCTGGGGGGCTGTCGCCCCCCAACCCCCCATTTCTCGGGGGCTGTCGCCCCCCAGACCCCCCCTCAGGGTTAGCCACTCCGCCCCCCAGACCGCCCCCCCCGAATGAAATCCTGGGCACGCCACTGTATACATATACATGTGTGGATTATATATATTACTCCCTAATATGAAAAAAATTAAAAATAAAATGTCATTAAGATTGGTTCCAATTTTTTCCCTCCAACTTTAATTTTAAAGGTCTATTAATGTTTTAAGCTGTAAAAAATGCAATAGAAATATTCTAAAATTAGTTTTTATAATAATTTAAGACATTAAAATTAAAACGCCAAGAATAAGTTTTTATGGACCTCCGAAAATTTTGTTCGATTAATAACGTGTAAAAACTTTTCTATAAAGTCTAAGATATTATTACACTGCTTGCAAAAATTTTACACAATACAAAAATCTCATTTCATCTCATTTTTTATATTTTGCTGTTTAGCTTTACACCACGAGTTAGAATTGTTGTTGAGTTTGCCAGTTTCCAGGGTTTCTATCAACCTTGGATGGGTCCGTCCGGCACGCCTCTCGCCTTGCTCACCCCCTCTTCCCACTCCCGGAGGAGCTCAGCAACCGCTACGGGGTTTGCCCAAAGGTCCTGTGGTCCCAGTGTCGTATTGATGTGTGTGCATGTAAAAAGCTGTTGTGTTGTGTGTGTTTGTGTTTTGCATAGCGGGCAGTTTGGTGATGTGTGTTGTGTTGGATTGTTCCCAGTATCCAGGCCTGCACGAGGTGGGAATGCAAAGCGAAGCGAAACAACACCTATCAACGCATCGCCTTCAAATCTGGACCAAACCAAAATCCAGTCAACTCTGGCACCTTTTTGCCAAGCTCCACGAGTTAGAATCATGTCAGTAGTCGAACTATTGAGGTGTAAAAATCGATGTAAATTATTTTTTAATTCGAATTAGGGTTTTAAATCAATTAAGTTAAAAACGACAAGCTTAATGAAGTTTAAAATATGTCTGTGGTAAATAATACAACAAACAAGCGTTTTAAAATTTTCGTTCTTTTATTATTTAGTTATGTGTTGATTAATCGGTTTGCAATGTAATCCTCTGGTTTAAGTCGCTGTTATGTATGATAGTATAATTTTTAACGTGGTTTATAATTACAGAAAATTAAAATTAACAGATTCATACCAGGTCCTTTGGCATCTTGAATACGTCCAAGTCGAAAAAGCACTAGTCTTTCACATTCCTTTACAAACTGAAAATCAAAATATTTTTTTTATTAAAATAAGAAACTGTATCTTAATTGATTTAACACAACGTTGTGAAGTAGTTTACTCAAAGAGTAAGCAATTTAATAAGGAATCAAGTTTTAAGGCAAAAACAACCAAACACTTACTTTAAGGCATAAGAAAAGCGAAAACGGAAGAGTAATGGCAACACAAAAATAACTAAACAATATTGCTCCAGTTTCTACGATAATTCGTGGAAAACCATCTTTTCCTAAAAATACCATAATTCAGTTGCTTATTTCTTTTATAAAAAGTAAGATTTTCTAGGCAAGTAGAAAATCAATAAACGTTGAAAGTAAAACTGTGTTAGTAAGCTGCGATTTTACAAAACTCAAAATTTATGCTACAAAAATATAATTCAGTCGTATCTAAAAGGACTCAAATTAACAACATTTCTAAGGCAAAAGAACAATTTTTCATCATTAATCGAATCAAATCGAAAAGATTGAGCGCGGTAAACTTCTTTAAAATCAAAAAACGATATAGACAGGGGCGTAGCCAGAATTTCGGAAAGGGGGGATTGCACTCCATATAAATTTTTCGAAAAGGAGTTGTACTCCAAATTTTCAAAATACCGTAATAAAGACATTAAAAAAGGGTAAAATTTTTTGCGCTTCGCGCTAAGTGATAATTTTTGCTGTTATTTGTATTATTTTTTTAAGTTAAATTTGAAAAATTTTAGGTTTAAAAAGATATAACATTAAAAATCGTGCGAAAGCGCGAAAAAATTATCAAAAATTGTCTTTAAAATTGATTAGAAACATCACTTAAAAGGTGCAAAAAGGTATATAAATGTCGAGCGCTGAGCGGAGCGAAGCGCGAGAAAATTTTTAAAAATTGTTCTCTTAGGACCCCCAAATTTAAACCTCCGCCAGCCCAAAAGGGGGGGGGTTACTACCCCCATAACCCCCTGGCTATGCCCTTGGATATAGATAAAATTTACTTCAGAAAAAAAAATGCGTTTTTGTTTTGAATTCCAAGCCCCTCCCCAACTCCGGACCGACTTTACCATGTATGTTTATAGCCTACCGTCGCACGATGAGCGCGTCACATCCTGCTGGTGCTGACGCTGCCAGAGGCGACGCACGTGTCCGCTGCGGCCTCCGTAGGTGTACTGGGACTCCTCTCCGTATATATTATAGCCGACGCTGGGGGTGTCGGCGAAGTTATAGATGGACTGATACTCTATATCAGACTTAAAATAGTCCTCTCCCATCGCCGTCGGTTTCTCCATTTGGATGGAGCACTCGTCCATTGGAATACGAGAGTATTTGGCTAGCGAGTGCATCACTTTCCGGCTTAAACCATTCGAAAAGTACTATAATCAGCAAAAATTAAACAAAGAAAAACTCCGGCAGCCAGTGGCGTGCCCAGGATTTCATTTGGGGAGGGGGCGGTCTGGTGGTATACTCTAACCCTAAAGGGGGGTCTGGGGACGGCAGCCCCCCAAAAATAGGGGGTTTGGGGGCGAGAGCCCCCCAGCGGGATCAAGGGGCAGAGCCCCTTGTCAGGGGAGAAACTTTTTAATTTAAGGCGCTAAAATATGCTGGAAATATAAAAATCCAGATGATAGTTAATACAAAATTTAAGGTTTTTTATCCCTACACATTTAAAATATGTGTTTAAAATGTTAATAAAAGGTTATTAGTGTTTATAGTAGTTTTATTTAACATGAATTCCTTTACTATTGAACGGCAAAATCGATTTGAAATCGAAAAACTAAGATAATTTGTCAATTTAAACTATCGGCGAAACGGTGAAAATTTGGTTTTTCGACTATTAATATGCTTTTGGAAGGCATCAGGAAAGTTTCTGTATTAATATTTAAGAAAAATATTTTTCTCTCCCAAAATTCAAAAACACCTAAGGGCCACCCCTTATGAAAAAACCCGGCTTCGTTGAATTTCCGGGAGGGCGGCTGCCCCCCTCCCCCCTGGGGACGCCACTGTCGGCAGCCAAGCTAAAACTTTAAATATCTAGATTTTATTAAAGGTTTTGGTTTCATTCAACCGGCAAATGCAGAAACTTAGAAAAACGGCCACTGTTTATACAGTGCCTGCCCCAAGCCAGGATAAAGGAGGAGGGTTACAGAGGAACTTGTGGCAGTTTCTCTGTAAATTTTTTTCTACGAGGGATGCCTGCAGCCAGCATTATCTTTTTCAAGATTCAAGATTCAAGATTTTATTTTTCTAGTAATACATAAAGAAAACAGTAAGAAGGACAAAACAAACACAAATGCGATTGCAACCCAGTTGAGTTACAATAACACCAAAAATCACAAAATTGAGAGAAGACCTGGCTGATTTAGATTTACTAGAAAAAAAATGACTAAAGGCCTTAAAAAAATAAAGCTCTTTATTTAGCCATTTAAATTTCCATTAGTTAATTCATCAAAGATTTTTTAAATTGGTACAGAGTTTTGGAACTAACTTGATCTTCATTTAGATAATTCCATTTACTTATAACTCTATTAAAAAAACTGTATTTTCTACAATTGACTCTTGAGTGCTCTTTTTTGAGTTTTTTTGAATGTCCTCTGGTTGAATTTGTGTTAAGAACAAAATATTTCTCAGGATTTAAGTTTACCAGTTGGTTTAAGATTTTAAATGTTTCAAACATATCCATCTTTTCTCTTTTCTCCAAAGTTTCTAGATTAAGTGTTTTTAGTCTGTTTATATATCCAGTATCTTTTAAGTTACAAACTTTAAAAACTCGTTTGGTAAAATAGCGTTGGACTTTTTCTACAATATATTTATCTTTAGTCATATATGGGTTCCAAACAACACTTGCATACTCAACAGTAGGACGAACAAAACTTTTGTAAGCAATAAGATAGTTTTTAATGGATTGAGATTTGAAACATCTAAAAATTAAGTTTACTGTTTTTAAAGCTTTACTAGCTATTTTTTTACAATGTGTTGAAAACTTTAAGTCACTAGTGATGAACACACCTAAGTCTTTTACCATATTAGTTTTAGGTAGCTTCTTATTATTTAAGTAATAATCCGTTTTGTGCACATTTTTACAAATATTTAAATGTAGTACTTCACACTTATTTTCAGATAGATTGAGCTGCCAATCTTGGGCCCATTGGGCAATTCTATTTAGATCATCTTGTAATTTATTTTGATTATCATTTGAGTCTGAAAAACTAGTATAAACCTTTGCATCATCTGCAAAAAGTCTAATTTCTGAATTTTGGACACAATTGACAATATCATTTACAAAAACAAGAAAGAGAAACGGTCCTAAAACTGAACCCTGTGGTACTGAACTTGTAACTGGGTATGAAGGGGAAAAAGTATTGTTTATTACTATTTTCATTTCTCTACTAGTTAAAAAAGCTTCTATCCATTTTAAAAGCTTACCAGAAATACCATATTTATTTAATTTAAACAAAAGCTTTTGATGCGATACAGTATCAAAAGCTTTAGCAAAATCCAAGTAAACTACATCAACTGATTTTTTACTTTGAAAAGCCAAAGTCCAATCATTGTAGACATCAAGAAGTTGTGTAACTGTTGAGCTTTTATCTTTAAAACCATGCTGAAGGTGAGATAATATATTTACAAAAAAGATAGAAAGCTCAGCTTTTACAATCTGTTCCATTATTTTACAAGAAAAACATGTAAGAGAGATTGGACGATAGTTTTCTTTTTGACATTTTGCACATTTTTTGTACACTGGTGTAGTAAGTGCAATTTTCCAATCCCTTGGAAGTTCACCTGAATCAAAAGATTTTTGAAATATTTTAGAAAGGGGTTCTGCAATAACTTTTGCTAATCGCTTTAGAAAAAGAGCAGGAATGCCATCAGGAGAACGAGACAATTTATTAGGCAGTTTTTTAAGAAATTTTAAGACATCTCTTACAGTAAAATTTATGTTTTCAATTTATCTTTTGATGATGTCGTCGTTAAACGGCTAGGAGAAAAGCGTGACGGAAGTCCCTGCACTACGATTGCTGACAAGTCTGTCGCAGTTCTGCCGCTCCTAATGAAGATCATGGATCAGGAGGATAATTGAAACATAACAGCGAATAATAGACATTACGAAAGCAACATTCTCTGGCACAAGAGCAAACAGAAGAAGAAAGCACATACCGAAAAACAGGCTATGCTTCACAACGATTTAGGTTTTATAACATTGTATTAACCGCTCTACAGCTGAAAGAACTTAGTTCCAGAGTTAAAAAAAACTGTGTATCACCGTAAAAAGCTGCAGCTGTGAGAAAAAAATTCTCAAAAAAAAGTCACCGACACTCAGATTAGGGTAGGAATGCACGGTCCGGCAATGTACCCTTAACTTTATTGCGCGAGACTATTCTCGGTAAAAAAAACGTAAAACAGTAAATTATATTTAGCCATTTTCACATATTTTTAGTGTTTTTTTTTTGCAAAATTTAACCTATTTTTGACTTATTTTTTTCTTAAGTCTTTTGACTTCTCTTGTTTGTTTTGCACATTTTCATTTTTTAAAAATAATAGTTCCCTCTGCTACCCAATGTTAATGTGTCCTCTAAACCCCCGAAATGAGGGGGAATCGCAAAGATTTCAAACCGGTCCTCTAAAATTCAAAATAGTCGCAGTACCTGATTTTTTAAAGTTTTTATCGTATATTTAAAAAATTTTTGCCTTCCGTGGCGGGTGAGCGACGCGACGTCCTTGCTAAGCGGCATTTTGCGCCCTAAAACCAGCCCACACCTCAAACCTTCTCGGCAAAATTTACACGCGCTCCTGGTAAAACTTTACCTACCTGCGGCACCAAGTAAACAAGTATTAAAAGTTAAAAGACATTTGAAAGAATATTTTAACGAAAAAGTTTTCCCCACCATCGGCAAAAGGAGAGGCTTTGCATTGCTTCTTTGAACCTTTCCTCTGACCCGCCTTTTTAAAATTGGTAAATAAAGATTTTTCGTTACTCGAAAACAACTGATTTACACAAATCTGAACATATAAATCTGAACTGGGGATAATTTTTTTTAAATTTAATTGTTGTTAAAAGAATTATTTTACGATAATATTGTTTGTGACAGATTTAAACAATTAAAATAATTCTAACAGTATGGTTTTGCTAATTTGGCCAGTTAAGAAGCTACGCGGTGCGGTATAGCTAAGATATGTTGTTGTTGCATTACCCGAAACTTATCTTCCCTATTCAGATTATGCAAAGGGCAGGCGCTAAGGTAAGCCAGGAGGGGCGAAAAAATTTACCCCCATAGTTGAAACTCTTCGTCAAACATTAATAACAATGTTGGCAACTTTTACCGCTACAGTGTTCACTTGATTCAGTGTTTACCCATTCCGAGGTCTTCGTCCAAAGGATTTTTAAGTCGCCTGATAATGATCTTACTATTTAACGTCGTACATGGGCAGCAAAGGTGTTCCTGCAAGGCCAGTGGTACTGGCTCCACACACAATAAAGCTGTATGTGTCCACCGGTTTACTAGATGGAAAATTTTCATGTGTGTACCACGTGCAACAACCTTTTTCTAGGCATACCAAGCTAGAATCATTTCTATGAGAGAAAAGATCCAGCAACCAGGTATTACCCGTAGGCCCGTTGGGTGCTGCCCGAACGTCAACACGGCCTGCTGGCTCAATAGCTAAGATATGTTGGCGGTATTACGAACAAAAACACTACATTTTAGCAAAAATTTACGAAATGAGTAATAAAAATATATTTATATCAGTTGGTAAACAACACCAGTTTTTTTAAACAATTGCAAATTTGTAAAAAAAAATTTATTTTAAATCAAGAGAATCACGTAGAAATTAAGTTCGATAATCACAACACGTTATACAGGAATGCTATGCAGTATATTATTGCACAGGTGCATAAGATTTTTGAGATTATTATTTTTTTTAAGTTCTTGTAAAGAATACAAAAATTAAATTGCACGGTTTTTAGAGAACGACGAAAACGATGTTGTTCTTAATAATATTTTTGGATAGAAATGTGTGGAAAGTATGTATATGTATCTGTAACAAAATCTATGTGAGTTTATTCCACCAACGAGCAATGTTTTTGAAGTGAAAATAACGTAACTAAACAATGTTATTTACGATAAAATTAGGGGGATTCTGATTTTTAATTTTGTTTGATCACAAGTGAACGGACTCTTTCCAAAAAATTAAGTAAACTAATTTTGATTCAAAATGAAGTCTATAATATAATATCGAGAAAAATTTTTGCTTTACAATTGATACCTTCTTGTTACTGTCTCGTGAACAGCCAGGTTACTAAAATGACCATTTGTAATAGCAATGTAAATGTTGAGTAAATCTTACGCACATGTGTAAAATATAGGATATAGTAGATATTAAAATTAAAACAGTTGCGAGTAAAACAAGTCGAAATACTGATGCATAGAATACAATAAGACAAGCATAATAAATGGCAAGAATTTTAAAACAACAAAATCTTTTAAAGCCAAAAACAAGGTTAATGCATGTAAAAAAACTTAATTTTCTTTCCTAGTTTTAATTACCCTTGTCTTCATTTATAGAACTAAACCCGGGTTGTACAGTTTGTTTTCTGAATAAAAAGTATAAAATGTTTTTAACTAATCAAAACAAGGCCACTTGATAATCATGATTAAATAGTCAGACCTGTGCACGGTCTGAAAATGCCCCCCCCCCGTTTTCCTCCCCCCCCCCCCCCTCCAAAAAATGAAAAAGTACCCTAAAAATACGACGCCATTTTTGACCTATGATGACGCCATCATCGCGAATTTTTTGTAGTTTTTAGCCTATTTCAATGTATTTTAAGCCATTTGAGACCTATTTTTACCTTATTTCCGCTTTTTTTTGTCCCCTTTCCCTTCTTTTTTTCTCTTTTTTTTCTTCCCCCCCCTGCTTGCCCTCCCCCGTTTCAAAAAAGTTGCCCTCCCCCGTTTTAACCCCGGGGGGGCAGTGCACAGGTCTGAATAGTTGTCATAACTCATAATAATAGCAAAGTTTATTTTCATTTGTTATTAAGAAGTTGTTTTTTTATTCAGTGAACTATTAGACAAGCCGAACTGGTTTTTTTATGGATAATTTTTGTTGTCGTTCAGTTATTCAATCTATTTATAATTAATAAAATTTTCATAGACACACAGAGACAGGATGTAAATTATATATTTAAACATTGCAATCAACAATATAATATTGAATATCAAATTAGAACCACATATAAATGACCAGAACAAAAAAGTGCTAAAATTTTAATATAACAAATAACATAATAATTATCAGACATAAACTTGAATGTAAAACTGCATTCTAAACTGATTTTGGCAGAAAAGCGTATTATTCAACCTTTTTAGCGTTGAAAACACGTGTATATTCTAAAATCTTATTGTACGAATAGCAGTTCATAGCTACATCGTGTTTTTTTAATTTTACAATGATTTACTGTTTTTCGCGTAAAATTTTCAAAATCATATTTGGCATAAAAACGGAAATTTTGCATGGTTATATAGTAGTCTAATCAAATTAAATTAAATTATATAAACTTATAGTTAAAATTCAGGTGGCACCTGCTTTCAAACAATCTAAAAATATATATAATTTAAATTATTTTTTAATATAAAAAAAATTCACTGAAAAAATCAAACAAAGAGATAATTAAGTAGCGCCGTAGGCGCAAAATTTTTTAATAATTTGTTTTTGGATTTAATAAAATACCCTATATTTGATGCCCTAAAAAGCAAAATTTTCTCTGACTCACGGGTGCTTTCCCTGAACCCTCCCTGTCTTCTCTGACCACTTTTTGCTCTCCCTGACTTCCCTGACCTCCGTGACTCGCTGGAAACCCTGTTACTCCAAAAGGAGGAAGAAATTTGCAAGATTTAACCTTCTCAATTTAAAAAAAATTAAAAAAAATGTTTTAAAAAAATTCTAACTAGTTCCAATCCATTCTGAAGCTTTAAGATTACTGCTTCAATAATTTTTTCTTTAAAAATGAACAATATGAATAAAATTTATTCCAGAAAAATTAAACCGATTTTGTAAGAATCCGTTTCTTGAATTTTAACAAATCCTTCTTCCTACAGATAAACTTGCCGTCAATATTTAACCGACACCGGGAAACTCGTGCAGCCCGGACAGTATTACACTTGTGAGTATATATAAAGTGAAATTAAATCAATAGTGGCTATTATAATGGCTTCCTCTCCATTTTAATTCGCTGAATTAAAATGGCTACTATGCCATTCATAAATGAACAAGGGGGAGGGGTAGGTAGGGTGGGG